>JAJLRJ010000012.1:7193355-7475855 GCA_024195265.1 Dendrophyllia cribrosa | reverse complement strand
ACTGGTTTGCGATCTGGTACACGTGACTTGATTTGTGACGTCAATGACTCAACGCCGGCCTGCTTTGCTCGCCATGATTCCCGCAGCAGTTTGTACACGTGTTTACATGTACGTCACAGTGTAATACGACACTGGTTTTGGCCGCGCACAAATTGGAGCCACTTTTCAGCGCTAACAACCTAACTTTAAGACCATAAAAAAGCGTTTCGCATCGTTTCTTTTAACTATAAACTTTCTCTTTAAACCTTTCATGCCAAGGTCTAATAAGGTGAAACTTTCGATATATCAAAAACTAAATTCTATTTCATAGACACTTTAAAATTTATCTCTTGTTTCTGACTTTGAGAAATGCAATGCATTGTGGGACGGCAGTCGTCCCTCCTCTGCTGGCAGATGGCTCAGGGTTGTGCCTAAATCATACCGTCCAGAAGGACGTCGGACACCTCATTGAGACTTATATAACGTAATGTCGACACTAAGCATTTTATTTTCAATAAGTGTAAAAAAGAAAATGTAAAATCCCCACTCAGGATTGAACCTGTGACCTCAGCTAGGCTTAGGCTTACAAAGCCTACCGTACCAGAGTACCACCTATCTTCTCGGGTTGTTTAGGCCTAAATTTAACTATATAAACTGCTAACCCCAATTAGCATCCTCCACAGTCAACTTTGCCCTCACCCCACCATGGACTATTTCAATTCGGCTACACACTTCGGAGTTTTGACAGAATGCTTTGTGAATTACCAGGCAACGTGTTTGTGCATGCGTGCATAATTTTAGCCAAACGGAATGTAAAAAAGTGACTATCATGCCTTTCAGTTGAATTGTGAATTTCTGGTTAGAGGGCAAGGTTGACTACTGAGGTTATCCCACTAAATATCGTCCAAAATAGGAGTTAGTTTGAGGCCAGCGGTGTAGTAAGATTCTCTAATGATGCAGGGATAACCATGGCTTAACTCCGCAACGGTTGGAGAGCTATGGTAAATTTGAACGCAAATGCCGTGAAGGTATATAGAACTACACTAGGCCTTATCCATTTGACAAAAAAAATTTCACCAGGTACTGTATCAAGGTTTGACAAAGTTTCCATTTTGTTATCATTACATGGTTAAGACTTGAAAAAATTCAACAGTCAGCATGGCTAGTAGAAAATCATTCTCACAAGATTTCAGCTGATTCCGCAGCAATCACAATTGTATACGATTTTTTAAAGTTTGAACACCAAAAAAATTTGCATATGAGGGCAAAGTTGATCAGGGTGATTTTTGGTTATTACGCCTCGGTGTTTTGCTCTACGGAAACAAAGCATTTACGGCAAACACATCTAGACAAGTCAACGAATCTAAGCAGTGTTTGGCAAACTAACCATCATTTTGCCGCGAGTTACAGCAACTGAAAAAGTCCGAAATGAGGGCAGGTTTGACTCAACTCTTGATTTTTTTCCATTTTTTTAAACCAAGCTACAATTGTTATCCTTTAACTGAGAGAGTTGTTATTTAGAAGCATAGAAGCGCATTTAGAGTAGAAAACTTCTGCCAAACGAAACATTTTTAGGTTTTAATGGTAAGGAGATATCCACATTAAAAGGACACACTCTAATTGAAGGGCTGAGAGCATGTCCAGCCTATATGACTTTTTAGGCCTTTTTTATTTTTTCTTGCTCAGATTTGTCCAATTTTGGCATGTGAACTAGAAATTAGTTGCAAAACATTGTTCCGAATTTTTTTCCGTTGTTTTTTCCGTCGTTTTCGAGAAATACCGTATTCAAAAAAAAAAAAATCAATCAATCAAAGGCTCCTATTGTAACGCAATATTGCGGTAAGCTTCTGTTTTCGCACTGACACGGTTCGATATTTTTGTAAAATTAAACGTTAGAAATTTTGACGAACGCAAAAAAAGTAAATCACTTTCATAATGTCCAGTTCGAAGAAAGAAAAAAAAAAAAAAAAAAAAAAAAATGAGGCCGAGCGTGATTCGAACCCGGAGCCGTCCGATCGCAAATCCCCGACCAAACCACTAGACCACAGACGAACACATGCTCACTTCAGCCTAAGTTTTATTATTAAAAGGTTGATACGCATCAAAACGCGTATCTCGATTTCAAAATCCTTTTAGATCGAATTTAATGTTGCATTAAAGACTCCAAATGCGAAACGTCTTCCCGCCGGCCAGCAACAACTCACTTCGAGCTGCCCAAAGCTGTATTTCAAGTGCCCGACCACGCACAGCGGACCCATCTACCACTGTCGCAAAGCATGTCGGGAAATCCTACAACAAAACCGAAATGGAGTTCCCACCCGAAAGTTATTGCAAAATACTATAAGTCTCAAAGCACTTCGGATATCGGGCATTTCGACCACGGCACGGGATGGGAAATGGCCCACAACTCTCAACGCTGCCCCTTTTCTGATCCGAAGTGATTCCAGACTTTCCCGCCGGCTCGTCTTCCCGACCAAGGTCCGTTTTTCACCTCGAGCGCTAAATGGCGCTTCAGACACAAGGAAGGACAAGAAACACGACTCGTTTCTTTGAGAAGTGCTAGAGACTCAAGGATTTCCGGACTTAATGATGTCTTTCAATCACCGGACGGACCTCATACACGTTGGCTTACACACACGCTACAGAGGCGATGTGTTGCCGCAGTGAGCTCACGATAGATAAGCGAGCCAGGCGTGCATAAATAACGGTATTTTCGTTTAGTTGTTGGCACTGGTCAGAAGTATTGCAGTCGCGTATTCTCACGGCCAAACTGCTTTCAAATGGCTTCGAAATTACGCTCTGAATGTACCGTCAAAGCACTGGAGGGCCAGAACTCTGCTTTTTTCAGGTAAATTGGTCAAATTCTTTAGGGTTAGTGCAAATTCGACAAGGGCTTGTGATATTATTCGTTGTACGATAAAATGAGGCTATTCTGAGCTATTCTGAGCGAGAAAAAATAGAAAAAGGCCTGAAAAGTCATATAGGCTGGACATGCTCTCGGCCCTTCAATTTCACTAGACAGATTATAGGACTAAAACGTCTTGCAATGTATATCTTTCTACAAACTGGTAAATGGCTTTAAAAAAATACACAAATTTGTCGTTTCATCTGCAATAAGCCTGTGAAAAATCTAAGAGATTCACTAGAAATGTTTAGAGATATTAATGTTTTTCAAGTAGCATATGTCTAAACACACGTGTTTGAAAAAAGCTGTATTTCTGATCTGGGCAAATTTGTAAACGTTATGAATGCAGATTGTATGGAATTTGATCCATTTTCATACCAAGTAAAGACCTTTATTTACGAATGAATCTAAGGTATTTTGGAATGTTAACCTCCTGTTTTTGGGATTGTGATGAAATTTAGTAACAACTAAAATGAGGGCAAGTTTGACTAAAAATTAAAAAAAAGGCGTTTTGGAAAACATTGTGGTTGACGTATTATTTAACAATATGTATCTTAGCAAATGCAAATCAGAAACCTGTATAGTTATATAATGTTTGGTTAAGTTGGAAGTCTGCAGCTGATAACGGTAATGAGTTATTAATGTTACAGTTGATCCATGTCAAAAATCCTCGAAAATTGAAAAACAAACAATTACATCATTTTAGCTCCCCAAAAAATACTGATATGAATCATCAAATTCTATTATAATTATTTATCTCATTCTTCGATGTCTGTACGTTGATCTCGCTAAGCGTCAATTGGAATAAATGAAACCTTTCGTTTCTTTGCAAAACTATGATTTGTGTCATTTTTTAAGTAAAAAATAAAAAGTTTTGGTCTTTAGAATCTCTACAATCTCAAACAAAAACAAAACAAGTTAGGAAGTAAAACACATTTACTGGATGCATGCACATCCTGTCTTTGTTGTAGTGAAAGAATTCCTTCGAAAGGGAATATCCTGAATTTGTTCTGAATTTGTCATTATTTGTACTGAATTTCACATATTGAAGCCGCCATATAGATGTTTTTCGGAGTGACGTCACAGCCCGCTATTCTATCCTTTTCAACTTTTTTTAATGTCAATGATAAGCTCCTATCACTACCTTTCAAAAAAATCCTCTTTTATTTTCGGGCAGCGAAGATTGAATTTTCTACAGTTTTTTGAAATTTGCATTTGAACGCCTCATTAACAATTCATGACCAATAAAAAATTGAATGTGAGGGCAAGTTTGACTCCCATTTTGAACTGTGCTATTTAGGAAGACAAACAAGCTGTGTTACCTTTAAACATAACTTTGCGTGACATTCTATTCATGTGCTTTCTAACGCTGTCAAGCAAGCGTCAATACGATAAAACCCTCAGATTTATTACGATTTTTTTAGCGTTGACTCCATAGCTGCCAGCTCGGAATATATGACCTTCGAATCATTTTCTAAACGGTTTTTGCCATGGATAAACATACTCGAACAACGAGGATTAATCTAAACTAAGTTTGGTTTATTAACCTTCTCTTGTTACCTAGCAACGGGGCATTCAATCATTTTTCAGTTGTCAAAAAATGAGGGCAAGTTTGACTCAAAAAATATATTGTAACATCACGTGATGTTGACGCATCGGATCATTAACGTCACTAACTTGTGGCGTGGGATCTATAAGATCTTGCTGCCGAGTTTAATTTTTGTATCTAATATAATAATTATATTAGATACAATTAGATTTCTAATTATTAGAAAGATATAGCCTTTCAAAGGTAGTTATATATACTTATAAAGACTTCAGTGTGCAAACAGCACGTCCCCTTCAGTACAAGTATTTGTCCTGGTAAGTACATCATTATTATGTTTTGTGCTCCGTACTTATATTCTATTTATACCCTTTCAAGACCATTACAGCAAACATTTTACATGGAACATGACATAAGGACTTCACGCATTTGAGGGAAACATTTTTTTTTCAGGTGAAGTGTTTGCTTTTGCATAATTGGCGGTCAAAGTTGACCTCATTTGCATATCAACTTACACTTCTCCAAACGCATAACCGTAAGTTTTTATTTAATATAATAATACTCAACGTTTGATTCCAAATGGCGTTTTGCACAGTCAAAAGTACATAAAATAATGCCCGTGCGCCAGACGCTGTATCTCGACCAATTTTAACAGCGGTGCAACTCATGACCTTCATTGCATAGACAAAAGACAGGTGCTTGCTGGAGATAAAAATTGGAAGTAGGCGTCCAGGCGTAAAGCGGCAAGCAGATTAAGAAGTGCGAGTAGCAAATTCATTAAATATTCAAAATGGCGGCCATATAAAAAAATCCACAAAAATTCCACTTTTGTCCTTCACGGAAAATTTGGATATCAAAATAAAGGCAAAACGATAAGCCTTGCGAAGCTAACCTAAATTGTAACATTTACTCCGCAAGGCACAAAAAAAACATTTTACAGAGAAGACAAATCACTTGTTTGAACATTGAAATAAATAAAAAAAATACTAAAAGGAATCACAAAAATCCAAAAACCATGATGGCACAAACTACAACTACCAATGAACATATTAGTGCAAATACCATGTCATTCTATTCAAACCAGAAGGATCTACACTATTTTAAAAATCTTTAGTTGGACTGTGAGGGCAAAGCTGACTACATGTGAGGGCCAGTTTGACTATGAGGGCAGAGTTGACTACACGTGAGGGCAGAGTTGACTACAAGTGAGGGCATGTTTGACTACAGTGAGGGCATGGTTGACTAGAAAGCTAACCCCAACCTCAACTGCAAGCTAACCAGTTACTCAGTTATATAAGTCTCAATAAGGCGTCCGAGGTGGTCCAGGCCGCTGTTTTCTAAGGTCTTCATTCCGCTTATCGACTGCATTTGCTTACCTTGGCGTGTGCCATGGCCTCTGCTAACATCTTTTGGTTTATTCCACAGAGGTTTGGGACGACAGGTTTACATTTTTTATGGCAGTTCATGTTACATGCTGGAAAAGATAACATTAGTTACATTGCATTAAGGCAGAGTTTCATTTCCTTGAAGTAATCACATTGCACATATAATTTACCTTAGCCTGCAGTCTTCAAGTTATACTATATCAAACACGAGGAAGAGTGTTTCATCAGAATATCCAAACAACAAGAAGTCGGTTGAAAACATGAGGCGCAGCCAAGTTTTTTTTCCCACTTCGATGTGTTTGGATACGTGAGGGAACACTCAACAACAACAACAATTTTATTTCATTATTAATAAAACAATATTTTAAAACATTGGCAACCCGCAGTTAGCATAGCTAATCGAGGCGGGTTGTCAAAAATAAGAACAAAAACTAACATTAGCTCTTAGTAATATGACTGAAATTAACATTAGCTCCTAATAATATGACTGAAAAGGAAAAAAAACCAACTTATTATATATATTATGGTTTACTTAATATCGTAGATTTCAGTCATAGCTACTGATTCACTATTTTATTCAACAGAGTGGGCGAGTCAACATAACTGTCTTCGGCGTCGAAAATTCGAAAGAGGAGATCACGAATTTTTTGTTTAAAAGCAGTTCTGGGGAGTCTACGTATTTCAAGCGGAAGGCAATTCCATACGTTTGCTCCAAAAATTGCAATAGAATTACTCAGCTGGTTCGTGCGCGAGTACTTAATATAAAAATTATCCGACGTAGAGGCCCTGGTATTGTGGGAGTGAATTGAACACTCGTTTGAGTGTTCATAATTAAAGCTTCTCACACTGATCATTAAATATAGAGAAAACGAAGAAATGAAACCGCCAAAATCTATGCTAATTACAGTGCTGCTACTGTTACCGGGGCCACCTCGATAAAGTTAACCAATCACAAAGCAGAACGGGAACAATAGATTCCAACATTTTAAACTTAAAATTTCATTGTTCTGTACTCGACGTTTCATTATTCAAGTCGCAAATTTTGGAATCTATTGTTCCCGTTCTGTTATGTGATTGGTTAACTTTGTCTAGGTGGCCCCGGTAACAGTAGCAGCACTGTAACACCTACAGGGCAAAACAGAACAAATACAGTACTTACATTAAATTTTGTACTAGATGGAACTGGATTACAATCCGTCAAATTTGATTTCTTGACAGGCGTCAAGAAATCAAAATTGTCACAGCTAGAACTTTGAGTTCTTTAGACGTTATTTTGTCACCTGAGTTTATATTTCTTCGATTGCATTACTTTTGGCGATTTTTTCCCCATTTGAAGGCAAGGAAGGAGGCTTATCGCGTTCGAAGAACGCAATCCTAATTTCGTGATGGTTATCCTGTGGTTTACGTGCAGTAAAATTTGAGATTTTTTGGTAGACGGTCTTCCAAATTTCCGCCACCAATTGTTTTTTTTTTTTTCAGGGGCTCATTGCCGCCGGAAATTCCTTCGAACGCGTCTCCATAACCTGCGATTACTGCTAGTATATAATATTAAGCAAGCAATGGGCCACACATGTTCAATCATGGAAGATTAGCTGGGACATCTGTAAACCCGCAGATGTTATTGTTCACCTCGTTTTGTGCTCAGCTGCTGGTGCTCAATGAATGAAAACATAAACTCCCCAAGAACCAATCGGATTCAAAAAGTTTGTTTCTGAAATGATTAATACTTGAATACCTTGTTTGACTTTTTATAACAAAAGATATCATTTCAATTGAGTAGGTTTCGGGAATGTAAATAATAGGTGGAAGACGGAAAAAAACGTGACTTTTCTTGATTTTTCTACCCGGAAAACTGAGTCTGCTTGACTCTTTCTCTTTAAGGTTACCGTGTACCTTCAGATCGACCATTTTATTGAAATTTTTTTTTGGGCGTCAAAATAAAGTTTACAGAATGAACTTTCATCCAAAAAAAATTATCGAAAAATAGTGAAAATTGACGGAGAAATGACGGTATAACGTTTTGAATGAAAGTAAAAGTTTCTCCTTTGATTGATTTAGCGGCGCTGTTTTCTCAAAGTTAATTTTTCGCTTGTAGGGGACACTTTAAGAGCCAATGTCTGAAATTTTCGAAAATCGGGCGTCACTCACAAAATTTTGGATTTCTTCATATTTTGCTCAAATAATCTCTATAGTGAAGTATTTTCAAAAATGACATTAAAAGTTGTAACGGCGTTTTAATTTTTTCGAAAACGGGCAAAGTTTGAAAAACGGCAAATCGGCGGCCTTTCAGTTGTGAAACTGGCGAAAAATTACACATTTTCATCTCGCTCGTACAGAAAAACGTGATGCCATACATAAATAAAATGTTGCCACAACATAAACACGCTCTTGTTCTTCACACTACTGTTATTTACTTTGGATTAGCAGTTGAAATAAGAATATTTCGGCCGTTAGAAGAAACATGATTTTTTCCATTTTAAAAATCAGCAAATTTGAACCAATTTCAACGTCGTGGAAACCCAATTGGTACGTTGAGTTTGAAAACAAAATTAAGACGGTCTTGAAGCACAACATCTGTTGTTTACTGTGGTAAAATATTTCTGGCGGCACTTTAAAAGTGCCCCGTCGAGAGACCAAAATGTGAAGGGTAGTTTGACACCAGGAGAACTTGTGACACGAACCTGAGCGCCGCCACTACGCACAAAATGTTTATCGCTAAAAATAGTTCCTTTGAGATAGAGCCTTTTTCAGAATCGTAAAAACTTCAGAAGAACTTTATCTATGCTTTGCTAACTTAAAATGATATCTTTTAAGCAGTTTGTTGGGATACGGAGTAGAGACACGAACATCATGTTGTGCGACCTTACAAATAACAGCGATCGACACTTACCCGCTTTTTCATCAGAAAATTAAACTGACCCGAACCTTGAATTGCGTTTATAATAAAGACAATCCTGCACTCCGATCCATTATATTGCTGTGTTTGGAATATCTGAGCCTTGTAGATCATATCATAGCGTTATTTACTCCAAATTTGTTAAAACAACAGTCGCTAAATGACAGTTCGGAAGTTTCCCACAATGTGTTGCAAAGAGATGGCGTGACGCGTAGCACACTGGAATTTGCTGCATGCTTATGGTATCGGTCAAGGAAAGAACATTGCCGTGGAAAAGTCACAGGAGTAACGTCCGTTTTTGGAAATGTATAAATGTATAAAGTCTGTTTCCTTCGTTTTGGTACAATTTTAATTAACGTTCAAATCGTCTTTCAGGAATATTTGGTAGATAAATATACAAGTCATTTATGGGGAGGGGGGGGGAGGGGGGGGAGGAGGGTGTCACCCTTTCACTACGCCCCTTGCCGGCTCTTTTGCGATAACACACCGCCTTTATTCTGCTACGAAGTTATGTTTTCAATACTCTTATAAACTAATTTCGATTTTGAGGTGTCAATTGCAATACTGCATTATATTGACGGCTAGTTGGGAGAAAATATATTCCGTATTGGGCGGAGTCGCGAAGCGGCGGAGCCCCGGGGACGGAGCCCAGTCGGAATATATTTTCTTCCAACGCCGTCAATATAATGCAGTATTGACGCACGCCTTAAAATCGAAATTAGTTTTGTCTAGATTTTTGAGACGTCAATACGACTTTATATTGACGTCTCAAAAGCAAGCAAAAGTATCTGACAATAGTGATACTATTACAGATGTGAGCTACAGCTGGCTGTCAGTTCTGTTTTCGGCTGGTGGGTTTAAAGCTGTTTCTGCGACATCTCCACCGCAAGTTACAGTCTCAACAGCCACGTCCGATGACAAGGAAAACAGTCCTGAACGTCCAACATCCAATGTATTTTCATGCCCACAGGAAGGCTGCATCCCGGGGGGGGGGGGGGGGGGGGGTACTTCCCAAAAATACCTAGACGGGTATGTGACGCCTAACGGGGTCGTAATTTTGGGACTCCTGGTCTAGAACGAACGGGTATCCATTTTAGAGACATTTCCTAGAACGAGGTATAATATTTCGAACGCACGACAGCTTCATAAGATGGTGAATAAAGAAATTGTAGATCGTGACTTTATCGTCTTTATCTTCTGTTTGAAATCAAAGCAATTATGTTGCTGATTTGTGTAGAAGCAGAATTGTCGTATTTTGATGTATAAGTCGAACAAACAAAGAAATGACTTTTTTAAAAAATGGGCTATTGAAAGTTACGCAATTTCTATGAAATCTAAGTTAAATACTGCGCAGGATATTCCAGAAGTGGTGTTGACCTTGGGGTTGTCTAGTTACATGCCCACTTGTACTCCTGACCCGAATCTGACTTTCAACGTCCACAAGGCCGTGGACAATCAGGGATAGGCGGCTGACAGCCCAGCGAGTTTCGAGGCTCTGCCATCCGAGATCGCATATCATTTCCGTATCATTTTTTGAATCAGAGTGTTAAAAATTGACCTATTTTTAGAATGGGGTAACATTTTGAGTGCAAATTCTTTCTAAAACGGGGTCTAAATTTGGAGACCCGGGCGGCACATACCCAGCCAAGACATATCCGAGTACCCCCCTAGCCTCAAGCAAGCTCTCGGGGTCGGGACCGGGCTCGCGGTTTGGGAGGGGAGGAGGCCCCCCGAACCCTTTCCTCCCAACCCCTACGCCCGAGAGCCTTGCTCGCAGGCTAGTACCTCCCGGGGGCTGCATCAAAGTGTTTCAATGGCCGTCCGCCCTGGAACACCATTTGTCATTTGAAGCCTGCTCCAAGTCACCGGAGAAGCACACCCTAATGAACCTGGCCAAACAACAGTACGCCACCCTCCTCAGCGAAAGCGTTGCACTTCTCCCTTTCTTTGCAAGTCTCAAGCTCAGTTAGCAGCTCAAACAAAGGCCAAAGCCTCAAGGCGGGCTGGGCGCTAAAGGAAATGGAACAGCCCTTGCTACCAATTCAATGAAAAGCAGAAAGCCTACCTGGAAAAAGAAATGCGTCGTGCCCGTGCCGGCAGTAAAGAAAAAAGCGCCATCGATGGCCCTCGTTGAAGATTTTGAGGATAGTTGCCCTTATAAAGCTAGAAAATGAAGGGCCAATGTAATGCAAGATTGCTAACCACTTTTACGGTTTTATTTTCTCTTGTAAGAAGATTAAAGAAGCCTTGTGTGATGCATGATTTTTTTTCCGCCTTGAGGCTGTGCAAGAATTTTTTTTCGAGATTATTCCATACTTTTCTTTCGCTCGCTGTGAACGATTTTTTTTCTCTACTTTTGCTGTGCAGGAATTTATTGGAGTGCATGATTGGCTTTATCATAAACGCAACTGATTCAAGGCTCGGGTTAGTTTAATTTTCTGATGAACTATTAACAGAAAGCGGGTGCAATAGTGGCTAAAAAGAAAAAAATATCTTTGAATTTCACTTTTGTTTTCGAAAATATCTTGTATTGAATGATGTAAAAAGCACTTTCGAGCCTCCCGACGTCAAAATTCAATATAGAAGACATGCACTCGGACCCCACTAGAGCCTCAAGTTCTACAACTAAAGGACCCCCAGCCCACTTTATAAATGACACTGACCTGAAACCTTTTCCACGGCAATGTTCTTTCCGTGACCGATACCATAAGCACGCAACAAATTCCAGCGTGCTACGCATCACGCAATCTCTTTGCAACACATTGTGGGAAACTTCCGAACTGTCATTTAGCGACTGTTGTTTTAACAAATTTGGAGTAAATAACGCTATGATATGATCTACAAGGCTCAGATATTCCAAACACAGCAATATAATGGATCGGAGTGCAGGACTGTCTTTATTATAAACGCAATTCAAGGTTCGGGTCAGTTTAATTTTCTGATGAAAAAGCGGGTAAGTGTTGATCGCTGTTATTTGTAAGGTCGCACAACATGATGTTCGTGTCTCTTCTCCGTATCCCAACAAACTGCTTAAAAGATATCATTTTAAGTTAGCAAAGTATAGATAAAGTTCTTCTGAAGTTTTTACGATTCTGAAAAAGGCTCTATCTCAAAGGAACTATTTTTAGCGATAAACATTTTGTGCGTAGTGGCGGCGCTCAGGTTCGTGTCACAAGTTCTCCTGGTGTCAAACTACCCTTCACATTTTGGTCTCTCGACGGGGCACTTTTAAAGTGCCGCCAGAAATATTTTACCACAGTAAACAGCAGAAGTTGTGCTTCAAGACCGTCTTAATTTTGTTTTCAAACTCAACGTACCAATTGGGTTTCCACGGCGTTGAAATTGGTTCAAATTTGCTAATTTTTAAAATGGAAAAAATCATGTTTCTTCTAACGGCCGAAATATTCTTATTTTAACTGCTAATCCAAAGTAAATAACAGTAGTGTGAAGAACAAGAGTGTGTTTATGTTGTGGCCACATTTTATTTATGTATGGCATCGCGTTTTTCTGTACGAGCGAGATGAAAATGTGTAATTTTTCGCCAGTTTCACAACTGAAAGGCCGCCGATTTGCCGTTTTTCAAACTTTGCCCGTTTTCGAAAAAAATGAAACGCCGTTACAATTTTTAATGTTATTTTTGAAAATACTTTACTATAGAGATTATTTGGGCAAAATATGAAGAAATCCAAAATTTTGTGAGTGACGCCTGATTTTCGAAAATTTCAGACATTGGCTCTTAAAGAGCTACAACTCAAAGGGAATTTGTTCGATTTTCCTCAATTTGGACAGAAGCTAGGCTAACATATAATCAACAAAATCAATTCCGTGCGATCACTCCAATTTTTTTTCTCCCTTTTCCGAAAATATTATGTAACTTTTCACAGCAATTGAATATGGGAAATCGCCGACATGTTATAATATTAAGCTTCGTGTCCGGAAACCTGAGAACAAATCAAATTTATTTAGCAAAATACAATAATCGCTTTGAGTTATAGCGTTTTAAAGCTGATTTAGACGTCGTAAAAATACGACAATTCATTTTATTACCAAATGGTTTCCATAATAGAAAGCCAGCTCTATAAGCTTGAATTTGATATCTGGGTTAGATGTTTCGCCTATGATTAACAAGAATTACATGTAAATATCTCTTCATTGTACAACAAAAAATAATGTTAATTGGTTCTAGAGATGAAATTGCAAAATGTGATCAATCAAATGAAAGCTACTGCGAGCGGTACTTTACTGTGGTACTGTTTATTATGCTGTACAAGGTTGTTCTAACTTTTGAGTCTGTGGATGAAATCCTAAAGTGTGACAATTCAAATGAAAACTATTG
This sequence comes from Dendrophyllia cribrosa, assembly GCA_024195265.1. Lineage (NCBI taxonomy): Eukaryota > Metazoa > Cnidaria > Anthozoa > Scleractinia > Dendrophylliidae > Dendrophyllia > Dendrophyllia cribrosa. The sequence goes on along the minus strand of JAJLRJ010000012.1, from coordinate 7,462,808 downwards.
AGCAGTACTTTCTTGCGGTGCTGTTTATTATGCTGTACAAGGTGGTTATAACTTTTGAGTCTGTGGATGAAATCCTAAAGTGTGACAATTCAAATGAAAGCTATTGAGCAGTACTTTCTTGCGGTGCTGTTTATTATGCTGTACAAGGTGGTTATAACTTTTGAGTCTGTGGATGAAATCCTAAAGTGTGACCATTCAAATGAAAGCTACTGAACAGTACTTTCCTGTGGTACTGTTTATTATGCTGTACAAGGTGATTCTAACTTTTGAGTCTGTGGATGAAATCCTAAAGTGTGACCATTCAAATGAAAGCTACTGAGCAGTACTTTCCTGTGGTACTGTTTATTATGCTGTACAAGGTGATTCTAACTTTTGAGTCTGTGGATGAAATCCTAAAGTGTGACCATTCAAATGAAAGCTACTAAGCAGTACTTTCCTGTGGTGCTGTTTTTTTTATGCTGCACATGATGGTTCTAACTTTTTATTCTGTGGATGAAATCCTAAAGTGTGACCATTCAAATGAAAGCTACTGAGGGGTACTTTTTATTTGCTGCTTTTTTTTTCTCAATAACTGTGCAAAATACATGTAACTTTGATTTTTTTGCTTGTTTAGATCTTGGACGTTTTTGGAAGTGAAAAGACTAACTTCAAGTGGTAAAGACAATTTACTTTTACATGTAGTGTGCTGTAGATCAAGACCTTATGGGGCGACCTGTCCCTTATCCCTATCCCGGCGGATCTATTGTTTTCCAAGCGAATCACAGACATCGTTTGGACAAGTGCTGGACTACCCACCTTATGTGCCACTAGGCAGAAATGAGATAACAGTGCCAAAGTGTCGGAAGTTGAGAACTTGAAGAGACAACCTCACTAACCTTGACATTTTAACCCTTGTTTATACAATCCATACAGCAAGGACCCGCAATGATCGCAGAATGTGGGGCTGAAGAAAGTTGTTTCCTTGAACTTGTGTGGCATGTCAATCTTGAACCTTTCTTTCATTTTCTACAAATAAAAATGTGTACAATATTAGAAACTAATACACAATTTTGAAGATCTCCATTTAAAGGGAGTGTTTCACGGTTCGGCGCATGTGCAAGCTATGACGTAACCCAATTAATTTCATTGTTTAGACCAATCGGAAGCGAGTACATATCTCTGGCGGGAAATTTGCCCGTAAAAATGTCGCGGTCAGTCAACAGATTGAATGGATGATTATGCATACCCATGTACGCCATGAAAGCCACCAGAGCATAGAATAAATCCTACGGGTCAAAGGTTTTATTCAGTGTTGACTTTGTCCGTGTTATTCGTTGAAATTTGTTGTAAATTTTGGTCATCCTTCGCTTTGTTTGGACTAATTATGGTATGTGATTATTGAAGTAAATGTGAGTTGTGTTTTAACCGATAAAATTGGCAAGAAAACGAATAAAGCATTTTAATATATGCACATGCGCCGAATCGTGAAACCATCCCTTTAAAAGACACTTAACAACGTACTGGCAATGTATTTCTAAAGCAGTTGACTGTAAAGTTGCTGTCTTGCATTGTAACTCTATGTAGGGCTGGCACAAATAGATGCCTAATGCATTTCAAAGCCGAGTTATATATCTTGTTGTGCAGCTGCAGTTGTTATCGGACACTCCACATACAAGGTGTGAATATTACAATCTATGTTATTATATTTCTTCCTGAATTTGAAGTACTTACACTGTATATATTGTATAAAACAAATTGTTATGAATTCGTTGCTTGATTTGTTATTGTTATGAACACTTAACTACGTATCGGTAATGTACTTTCAGACCAGCTGACTTACGATTTGCTGTTGTTTGATTTAGAACATTTAGAGCATCTATACAGCTGTATATATTAATTTATTTTATCACAGCCCTGTGATAAAATTGTATATACATGTATTAGTATAAACCAATAGCCCTTTTCACGGTTAACTCTGCTCATTTGCATTACAATGAAATCTAGCATGTATGTGAGGCAATTTCGGGCTATTTTGTAGTTTTAGCCCGAAATTGCCTCGCATCCACGTTGGATAACATTGTAATGCAAATGAGAAAAATCAACCGTGAAAAGGGCTATTGATCTACAAGTCATGTATTGATCTCTTCTTATTATCATTTCTTTGCAAACCGGATTTGCTTGTTTATTTGTATACAAATGTCACATGTACAGTATGTACATTGTGTAGTCAACTTTTTTCTGCATACATTATAATGCATTACTAGCTAATTATAAATGTATGCTCCATATGTAAAATGTTATTCACATGTAGTTGTGCACTTAGTAATACAAAAACAAAAACACTTAGTAAGACTTAGTCGTGTACAAATAAACTTTCAATGTTGTTTAAATATACCTTGGTTTCTTCAGCGACATTCTGTGTTCCTGGACAAGTGCTAAGAATAATTTCATGGCATCTCTTATGGCAGACCATTGTACAGACTGAAATTCAATAAAACCACTAGTTGGTGTGATATGTTACAACCATCTAGAATATTAATTACTAAAAATAATATTACAGCTTGAAACTAATCGAAAGTGCCAAAATTACAATCATTATGGTGCTAATAACAACACTCCAAACTGATTACAGATGAAGTCTCATCAGAAACATACATTTTTGAAACTAAAAACATAACTGTGTTCATTTTTATTAAGATTAGCTCATGTATGCTGGTTTAATGGAATCAAAATTATTATATGAGATGAAATTAAATATATGAAAAATGAAATTTGATGATCATACATGTACTATTAGTTATTACATACACTGTACGTAACCCAATTTTCACTTTCGAGATACAATAATTGTACAACACAGACAAAACAAACAATGCTCACCTGTACATTGATAGCCTTGTTTTCCAAACCCCCTGTGAAATAATAACATTTAAACTTTGTTTTCAGAATAACAGCTTGCGGGTACCCTAAATGCCGCTAAAAGCTCCACACTTATAAGCCCACCTGGTTATATCCCGTCAGTTTGATAACAAAACATTATTCCGGATATACCCCCTCCAACATGTATATCACAGCCAGGGCTTTTAAGCAGCATTTTACAGTATTTAAACAATTGGACATTCTGTAAAGAATGAATATTTGGTATAAATAACTGGGAGCTCAATAAATTACAGTAAAACTGGAATTCAAAGCAGATCTACATGTAATTTTTCATTAATGTTAAAGTTTGGCACTTAACCCTTTAAGCCGCAATAGTGATCATCACCAAATTTCTCCTTGTAATATCATTGCTTAATCAATCAGAGGTAATGAGAATTAAGGAAATGATCGTGAACCACACACAGTAGTGATCATCATCAAATTTCTCCTTGTAATATTCAATGCTTAATCAATAAAAAAGCAAAAAATGTTATTTTATTATCAGAAACCGAAAAATAAAGCTCCAATGGTGTGATAAATTATCACAAAATATATCAAACTGTCGATTAGTGTCTCTGGCCATAGATGGACTGGGTCTCAATGAAATACAACTTGAAAAAAAATAGCCTTATCTTCTTCAAGTTACCACATTTTCGTCTCCAAATGGGCTAGAACAGACCATAATTTGTCTCTCTTTCAAGAATTGGTTGATTACACTCTCTTGGTGTTTTAGTATTATTTGGTAAATAAGTAAAGGTATTGTGAAATGGCTTTGACCAAAAAACATCAAAATTTCCATGATACAGTACTTCCCCTTTAATTCTCTTGATATTTTAACAACTTCCTTCCAACTACTACTTCTGTAAGAAACGTATAGTGACAAGAAAGGAGAATTTGGGTTTTGATATTGATACATTACATACTTGATACATTAAATACTTAAATTAATATTATTAGCTCATGAAGAAATACTTTTTATCTCAACTTATGTTATTTAAATCTTATTTTTCTATGCACTAAGTTTTTTCTTTTTGGGTCATCCACGCGATTAGCTCTAGCTATTTGGATGCTCCAAACTCACAAATAAATAAATAAATAACTATATTTAGAGAGGAAAGCCACATCAGCCGCAGCTGGTTTTCATGCAGGTCCTCTTTCCAGATCAAATTGGAATTTAGAATGTTGGTTTTTGAGGAGAGGGGAAAACCGGAGTGCCCAGAGAAAAACCTCTCGGAGCAAGGAGAGAACCAAAAACAAAATCAACCCACATATGATGCCGGGTCCGAGGATCGAACCCGGGCCACATTGGTGGGAGGCGAGTGCTCTCACCACTACACCACCCCTGCTCCCTGTTAATTTTTTTCTTTGGTTTTTCTTTTCTATATCTACAATTTAGTTTTTATTTTTAATTATTTTATTTTTCCTTTTTGTAAAGATCTTGTGTGAGTTGAAATAAAATACTGTTATTGTTGTTATTGCGGACCACAATCATTGTTTTTGTAACCAAATAAAAAATTTAAACTTGTAAGTTTTACTTACCACATAAATTCCGAGCAGACAGAACAGAAGACAGGTTGCCTAAAGAACCTGGCAACAAATCTATGTCCTCTAATCATGTGGCATTTCTGCTTTCGCATGGCGCCGCGGCGTCCAGTGAGACCACTGTGATTTTCATGAGGTTTGCCTTCTTTTGTAGGGTCATCTATGAAATATGAGTTATACATGTACATTGTAACAAATGACTTACGGATTGAGCTATCAGCCTTAACTGATCGCATGATCCAATTAAAAATACATGTACAGTTACATTGTGTAGTTCCAGAAAATATTCAGATCCCCACCACAGAGGGAATTGGAAATTCCGGAGGGGTGGGGTGGGGGGGGGGGGGGGGGGGGGGGGGGACAATGGCCCAGGAAATTCCAAAGCGGAGGGGGGTTTGGTTTGGTCCGAATGGTCGGGAAAACGATCGATTTTTCGTGAATTCGTATTGACTCCATAAGTGTCACTTACCAATTTTTACGGGTTGTTCTGAAGCATAAATCAGACAACCTGCGTTTTTCCCAACCGTGCTGCAGTTAAGAAACGTTTTTCTCTTTCTTAAAAGTTCTCCAGATGCAAACTAGAAACAATTGAAGACGAATACCTTTCGTGAAGCAGATAAACCCGCCATTACTCATTACCAGTCTCTCTCTAGAATCCAGACTCATCGCCAACAGACGCGTGGAACGCCTGGAGGTTAAAAATTGCTCGGCGTTTTTTCGTCGATGTTTAGGAGAAAACCTGCTTCAAAATAATCAATCTCTTCAGCTTTTATGTTTGTGACGAAGGTTCACAGCTGCTTTATCGTTAATATTGGGCAAATTTTTCAGTTTTATGTGGAAAATGCTCGGAAGATGCAGAGGATGCGGAAATTAGAGAATTACGCGGATCCGCACCACCGCATCCTGTCAGATGCCCTGTCTAAAAGAAGAAAAAACTTTCCAGAGGGTATGGGGGGTGGGCGATATTTCTGTGGAAATTCCAGAGGGGTGGGGGGGGGGGGGGGGGGGGGGGTCAACATTTCCTTGTGAAAATGGAAAATCCGAAGGGGTGGGGGGTCCTGTTTGAAATTCCCTCTGTGGTAGGGGTCTGGATATTTTCTGGAACTACACATTCATGAAAATGTTGCACTTTTTTGTAGGTTTTATCGTTCTGAACATTAAAAATACAGCGGCATGTTATTAAAGGAGGTCTGAGGTCAATGGAATCTTCGGACAACTTCAGACATTTTCGGAATAGATCGGGTTGTCTTCGGATTTGGTCGGGTCACCTTCGGAAATCCTGGCACTCCCACGAAAAAATTCTCACGCCTATCACTCGGAAAAAGTTGGCAGGTATACAAATGTGATGGGTAATGGTCATTTGCCTTACCCATAGGGACAGCATTGTAAGAAGGGGAGGGTGGGGAGGTGGATGCAGAGGGTGGGGGGGAGAGGAAGTCAGTGGAGCAAAATGCATAGGAGAGGGGAGGGTCAGAAGGTTGTTTTGTATCCACAAGTTGGCTCATACGAGCCTTTGTTTCAGAAATAAAGTAACTATACATGTATATTTTGGGATGGCTATCCATTGGCTTGATAAATACACTGTGGTACTAATTTTAAAAAGAATTATTCACCAAAATGAAGATGAAGAGAGGAGATATTTCCCTCACCACTTTGTGGCTTCGCAACTATCCCACACTGTTCACCTCCACTTCGGTGAATTTCTTTCATGTAAGTAAATTATTTTCCTGTGGTGCTGTAAACTCACAGGTGGTTTACCTCTGACTCCCAGGACGATTGCATAAAATAAGCATCATTGAGCACTTCAATGAAGTACACATGTACTACTGTAAACTATTTACATGCAACTTAAATTTGTATTCATAGCTGTACTTAATAGGATCACTTAAGAATTACACCCCTTAAACAAAACATCATAGTACTCCCCCCCTCCTCTACAAAACCAGTTGATTTTTCTCTGTACCTATTATAAAAAGCCAATAATATTTCACTTTGCCCTCATTTTTTTTATCTGCAAGGAGGGGAGGAATATATTGTGAACACTAAAAATAGAATCGTCCCTCCCATAGTTAATAGAATAAACTGGTTATGAAACTCAGTCAGTCCTTTGTTATATGTTTTTGTTGTCCATTTCTTTTGTTTGTTTGCCTTGACCCTGCACAAAACACAAAAGGTATTGAAATGCATATGAGCAACTGACCAGTAGAAACATTTGGGCTCACACGTTAAACAAAACAATGTGCAGGGTCACGGTTCGTTCAACATAAAACAAAGCAGCTTTGTACACTCTTTTTGAAATTTGTTGAGCTTCATAACCAGTTTGTTCTATTAACTATGTCCCTCCTAACAAACTTAACCTAAATTTGATGATTCTTACCAATGACTTCAATAAAATGCCTGACTTGCACCAGTAATTTGCCAGTGGGTTGAAGATCCAACTAAATATAAAAAGACAAAAAAAAATAATGAATAACAAAATATACATGTTAGGCCAAACTAGCTACTTGGTGGCAATTGACAGGAAGAGAAGCCAGATCAGAAAATTGTTATTTAAAAAAATGTTTACTGTGCTTTTCAATAACATGCAGAATCTTGAATTCAAATCACCACCAATGGTTGCGTTTTTCCCTGCCATCAATCAACCGAGCGTTTTAGAAAGTAGTATAAAAATAGGTCATGCTAAACACGACTCCCATTCGTCGCAAAAAAGTATTTAAAAAGCCTAAAGCATAAATCTGTTTTATAAATCTTTAGGACATTAAATGATCTCATTCCTTGCTTACCACTTTCACTAACGATACGAAAATGCCCTGAAGTAATCGAAAACTGCCGAAAATTTGATTGACGGCAGGGAAAAATGCAACCGTTGGTGATGAATTGAATTTCAGATTCCGCATGTTATTAAAGAGCGCAGTATGGGCTGCTTGATTTACTGTATTAGACAGGGCTTCTGATAGGGTGCGATAAAAAAATGGAAATTATGCGATTTTTTCAAGGCAAATTATGCGATAAGAAAGGACTATTATGCGGAAAATTATGCAAATTATGCAATTTTTTCTGGAGCTTTTTTATGTATGTTTTACTAGGTTTCAGAGGAAGAAAACCACTTTTATGCTGTTCAAAGGACAATTAGAACATAAAGGAACATTAATTTAGCATTTTGCAATTCAAAACAGTCCAGTCTAGATGCTTGTCCACCACATACTTCCGTATATCGTCTATCACAACGTTGCAGGATGAACAGAACAGAAGACCATCATCCATGTGAAAGGTACCTTCTAGGTATTTTCTTGCCCTCTCTTTTGCAGTTATATTTACTGGAAGGTGTGAGCTTTTCTTTTCTGTAGAAGACACAATCGGCGTTTTAACAACAAACTTATCCATGAAGACGTAGTTTCGCATTCGACAAAGGCAGCTACAGGATTTTGCCGTCTTGAAGCGCTTTCCCCGGTTTGTTTTCCGTCAATACTTTAACATGATTGTCATCTGTCATGAATATATATCAGCAATTCTGATTTGTCAACTCACAGAAAAGTATTGTTTCTGCCGTACCAATAGGCAATAGCTTAGGAATGAAATTTAGTACCAGACCTCGACCACGCAAACATGCAAATAACGCCTTGGAGATCGATCTTTAACAACATCGAAGGTTGAAAGGTTTCTTAAGTTTTTGAAAGGTAAAATCACCTTGAAATAACGTGTATCTTCGGATTTTTTTTAGCTAAAGCAATAATTTATAGTCTGTTTTGTTCAAATTGTACGATTTTTCATGAATTATCATTTATGCGATTTTTTCGGAATTATGGGATCGGATGCGATTTGAGGCCGATTATGCGAAATCGCACCATCGCATAATATCAGAAGCCCTGATTAGACTGCAAGTAATCTCGTACTTTTCCTAGTTTTCTTGGTGGTGAGGTGTTCATGAGAAGACAAGTGAATCTAGTGACCAAGACCATGGCGTGACCATTTAAAGGCCCATCTTTTCCCATAATGCTGTGCGCATCGTGATCACTTTCTGTGCTGAATTTCATGTAACACATGCAAACAATCAGATCACGCATATGAACAATGGACCATTTCAAAACAAAAACAAACGTCCGCAACGTCTTTTGGGTGAAGGTGTGCCTTTAAAGGCTGGTTTTCACTGGCGATGGAGTCGGAGTTGGAGTCGCAGTCAGAGTCGTAAAAGCGCTTCCGACCTAATGAAAATCAAAAATCGGAGTCGTAAGCGGAGTCATAAGCTCGACGGAATCGGAGTCAGAATGGTTCCATTTTCTCCCGATTCCGCTTAACTTATGATTCCGTAATCTTCTTTTGATTCCATGAGTTTGATTTTCACTAGATTGTGATGCTCTGTGCTTCTGATAATGACTCCAACTCTGACTCCGTCGTTAAAGAAAACCAGCCTTAATAAAACCTCTTTGGCAGTACTTTTGCATGGCACAGTTACTACCATACATGAGCGTTTTTTTTTTTCAATACTTCACAAAATAAAAATTTGGATTTTAATTATATGCATTTTTAATAGAAATACATAATTATATGAATTTTTGTTACACACAAAAAAAACATATCTAAGGCAAAATTATTACCTACAACTGTAAGTACTAAACGGGCAACAACGGTAAAAAAAAAAGAGATTATTTGTATCAAATTCCAATCTGCCTTGACAAAAGATATTCATCTCAGAACGACAATGCATTCATCCTTATCGTGCTCAAGAACCTAATAATAGACTTATTGATTTAAAATGGCAATAACACTTGATTCTTTGGCATTCGATTCTTTACAAAAAAAAATTAATTATGGTCCGTCGACAAAAGCGGAAAAGTGTCCGTGATTAAATAGCACAAGTATAAAATCTTTCCTTGAAGTGGACATTCTTTTTCCAATTAGAAACCATCTCTTGCTGGGCTGTTGCCAAAACAGAAATCCAAAACATACATTACAGATACAGCTGACTGAAAAAAATGTACTATGCAAATTTCGGAGCGGCGCGCGTTTAAATTCAGTTTATTGTATACAAGCTAATCTTTTTACTAAAACATTTTCATTCCTTCAAAATTCAAGACTACTGCGCTTATTCGCGATTGATGCTACGATTAAACTTCACAGAGTGAGGACAGAACGCGAGCGATGGAAATCGAAATTTCAGTTAATGTTGAATGGATCTAAAAATATTTTGATATTATGAATTCGGAAGCTCAGACGGCATGCATTCTACAACAAGATTGATTGCTTTTAATATCTTCTTACGAAGCAAATATGTAACATTTTTCGTACCAAAACGTGTACTAGTGTAAAAGCTATTCACACTTACCCAAACGCTGGAAAATCCATGTGAGTCGCGTTTACATTGATCAACCAAAAACTGCACACCAATCGAAACTTCTGCAACAACTTTTCCGCTCGGCTTTTGTAAAACAACAATGGTTATTACACGACCATCGTAAAGATGCGTATCGAAGCATTTATTCCATTCCGGGTAAATTGTCTTTTTCTTCTGAACCAAAGAGATGCCTTGAGCCGCGGAAATTACCGCTTCTTTGATGTGCACTGCACAATACGAATCGAACGGCTCCGCGTCTTTCAACCAACCGGGTGCCGGTTCAACATCTATCAACTTTACCCGTATAAATCCCATGGTCGGTTCGCCGTTTAATCACCGAAAACCTCAATTGTTATATCCTGCCTTAAAGAAACTAAGCCACTGACATCCCCTCGACTATATAACGGCTGAGCTTCCGTTAAATAATTCCCAGAAAAACCGTCCTCCGCAGTTTTTCCACCGTGACTCAAATTTGAGCGGTGACTTCACTTTGACCAGACACTGAACCGTGACAGCCCCCCCGTGACAAGTTCCATATATGGGTCATTGCATCCAAATTAGGGCGTGAAATCCACATCCGCCTCCAAGTTACTATGTTCATTTCCGGGGGCGTTTTACTCCATTTGCGTCAATCGCGCTTGGGTTTGTAAATTTCATGTGACCGTAGCTGTCATAGCTAGGAAATAAATGACAACGTAACTGATTTTAGTTTCCTACGAAAATAATGATCAGAATATCACCATGGCCACCGTGAGTGCTGGAGGCTTTCACGGCTCGCGCTCTCGTCTCATGTCTCCGTGTCTCTTATGTTATTTTCTCACGAAAGTGTGCCGCGAGATACCCTAGGTGCCAGAGGTTTTTATTTTTTAGTTTAAACCAGCGAATTTGAGCGGCGAAGCCGCGACAACGAGGCGCAATGCGCCGAGAACTTCTTCTAACCGTTTGTACGGTTATTTCACTCATGATATTCAGAGAACGGACCTCTGGATCCAGGGTGGCCGCGAGAGAAGCTCCGGTACAACCGTATAAGAGACTTCACGAATGCAAATGTTTTTAACGAATCAAAACCTAATTCAAATCTGAAACGAGATACACGATAAAACTATAAATATATTGTCTGTGACTTGATTTATTAATTGCCATTAAATTGAAATAAAATATAAAACGACATCGTACTATAACAATGTATTTATAATGTATAAATATTCCGATATTATAAAGTCCCGGGGTTGTCTTATATTTGTCCAAAAGGCTTTTTAAAAAGTGTGCTTCATTGGGGGCTTATTTTCGGAGGGAATTTTGCACTAAAAAATGGTTTGGCTTATATTTGGAAGGGATTTAATTTTGCGTCTGAAAATGCTAAAACTCAAATGGGTATACGGTGCTAAGCTACAAGCTCAAGTCCGTGATATTAAGACCATAACGCCGCATGAAATAATAAACATGATAAACAAGCCACGTTGTCAGCATAAAGTCAGATTGCTATTTACGTAAATAGTAAAATAGAATAATAGTTTGTGTGCGTAGTTTTGCCCTAAGCGTTCTTGGGATCTTGGGGAGCAGGGGGAGGGATTATCGGATTTTAGCGTCAGTTTGGGGGGGTCTTATTTTTTGGATCGGGAAGGCTTATATAAATATCGCTTCTTACTGCACGACTGGCTAAGTACCGTAACAAACAGTGTCGATTATGTACCGTTATGTGATAAACAACTTATTACTCCAGTGGTGTCCATTGCTTTTCTTGGACGCGGGCCCTCTAGTTTTGAGTGACGTAGAACTTTCTCATCCGCTTTGTCGTAAGGTGAAAAGAAGGCTTCCGGTTTATTGTTCGCGAGAAAACCGGAAGCTTTATAGGCCGGGCTAGGCTAGGGCAACTCGCTATGCGTCATGTAGTCTGGAGTCAATGGTAATTATTGAACAGCTGCAAAGAATTGAAGTTTTGTTTTTAAAAAGAAAGAACCATATTAAAAGGGTTTAAAATAGGCTGAAACAGAAAAAAATATCAGTATGTTACTGGTCCAGCTCAGTCAGCCTTGTTCACCGCATGATAAGCATGACGGGGATGATCGTCGTAAATTTTGAAAGGAAACCCTGGTAAGGAGCTTTAGAAACCTGGTTTCGGGCGTACCGTACGTTGCCTCGCATTTTAATACATTCTCGACCCCAGAGCTCTCGGTCTGTTTTTTTTTTGGGCCGCGCGGTCATGCGCAAAAGAGAAGAGCTCTGGGGTCGAGAATGATAAGTAAGGGGTACCAATAGCCCAATTTCGATATATTAAAGGGGCAGTATCACGAGGTTCCACGCGCGGCACTGTTCACTATTCTTGCACCGGAATTTTGGACATATCACTGTTAAAAGTGATTTTTTCTTTCCTCCGGCTATCAAAACGGATTTTTTTGATTCAACAAATACCTCCACTTCTCGACGGCCTTTTTGAGTTTGCGGAATCAAACTTGAAAACTGGGCCAACGTTTTCAAGTTTCGACCTCGTGATACTGCCCCTTTAAAATTCAACTTGAAACAAAAGACATCACAACGAGGCTTAGGGGAATTTATTCCCCTAAGTCTCGCAGTGATGTCTTTTGTTTCAAGCAGGGGTTTCAAGTTGAATTTTAATATATCGAAATTGGGCTATTCTTTCCGAAAGTTGTTCCTGTCAGCATTAGTAGTTCACACCGACTAAAAGAAGAATAAGAGACTGCTCGCAATGTTAGTTGTCTAATGTCAATTAAAAGCATACATCTGGCAAACCCCGGAAACAAACGGCAATAAACAATAGGTGGGTCGTTTTTTTATGTTCACCTGGCTGCGGTCACGTGTTTTAAATGAATATTGCGTAGGACATTTTGCGTGGTTTTATATAAAGTGGTGGACCCTTCGACACTTTCTTGAAGATCTGAGCCTTTACCGGTGCCTTGACAAGCTGAGTTTATTGCTGCGCTTTTGACGGCTTTAAGCGCTTAAGACGATTTTGTAGTCAAGAAGTGAACAAATTTCTATTTCTATTTTCAAATACATACGTGCTGCGATGCAAGGAGCCGACAAATACAGAACTAGTCGAAAGCTTGTGCTTCACTTGGACGTGAATAACGCAGTTTTCATCGGTGATTCCATCACAAAATCTGTAACACCAGAAGAGGCTTTAAACGAGTACCTTACTGATGTTGCGTGGGGGCAAGTGGACAAAACGGGAGAGTGGATAGGGGATAACAGCACATTATCTGCTAAACCACACGAAGGAAATTTTGTCTCATATTACAGCTTTGCCAAAGCTAAGTACAGAGGGAAGCCAAGAGGCGTTTTTAAAGCACACATTCGGAAATTTACCGAAGAGGAAATTGGAAAGCCATTTAGGGGATTCTACGAGCAAATGATCGTCGCTCTGGAATTCCCTGGGGACATAAAAAGTGGCAATGACAGTGATCTACCTTCTTTCACAGACCAAGAAGGGGTTCCGCATCATTGCATTGTGCCTTCTTTTTACGAACTTTTAGACCATTTGTATCAAAGCAAAAGGGAATTTGCTATTGTTTTTCGTACTTTTGGTGGAGATGGTCACGTGGTACTGCAAGCGACAAGAGATTACTTACATGGTAGACACATCTCCGAGAACCCACAGGAAGTCCATGCAAGTGGATATCCTGTGGAGAACTCTACCCCTGAAGTGAATTTTACAACAGGGAAAATAACACGATCAAGCAATCAAATCACAATGAAATGTCCTGAAGATCATCTGGTGCTTTCAAACTTAAGGGACATATACAAGTATTTTAGTCAAACAAATGGCATAAAGTTATTTGTTGATGATTATGATTGGTGGAAAGCAAAAGAGTATAATTCATTAGCAGCGAAGCCCCTGTTAATTGATCCCGGTGATGAATCAGTGCATCATATCATGTTTGATGATAATTTCCGTCCATGGGAGCCGGAAGATAGTATTGTCAATTTGCTATTCGCTGACAAGGGAAGTTTTTGTAGTGTAGATCCAGCATTGTTTGATCATGTCTGTGCAGTTAAAGCTGACCTTTACCAAAGCATTTGTAACAGAAATTATTTTGTTGATAAAATTGAACTGTGTGAGAGAAATTATAGCAAATTTATTTCAGAAAGGAAATAATGTACAGAAGATGAGCTTCAAACCAACTGATTTTTATCCAAATGTACTAACTTTTTGCAAGTACAAAATGTACTAATTTACATATATTGTATTTTAAAGTGTTTTGTAGTGTCGATCACTTTTATCATGAGCCCTTGGCTCGGGAGATTGGGCAACCACTCCCTGTGAAAACAATGTTAAATAAATATTATTATTATTATAACCAATAAAACCCAGTATAAAATTGCTGTGACCATATTGGTTCATATTGACTACATCCTAATACTGCGGGAAAATGGATATATCTGAGATGGTATATTATTATAAGAGGTGAAATAATCTGAATAGTCTGGGGAAGAAAAAACATTAACATTTCGCAAAGAAAAGGGTTCCAAGAAAGGAGTGGAAACTGACATATGTCAGTGAAATACTTCTGCTGACAACCATGCTTTGCAGTTCTTCAATATCTTTGCAAAATTTTTTTACAAACTTTAACATTCCTGTATTTTTCTCATGTTCCTATGCCCCATCCCTCATCATCATCATCCTCATTCTGCCAATAGTAAACAGTTGGACTCCTTTGCTCCATTTGTTGCACCACCCCTACCTTACCATAATATTCATTTTAGTGGTGGATATAGGAGAGGGACCTAGATAGGGGAGCCACCCTCCTATTTTGGAGAGAAAATAAGACCCAAGATTAAAGGCCAAGTTTTTTTTGTTCCAAACCATTTCATCCCCATCCTTTATCTTCATGCCCAAACACACCTCTAGATAGTGAAAACTATCTCTCCAGAGAGAGATTTTCACAGGGGTGCTTAGGGGAGCTAATTGCTGGTTAAAAGTTAAAAAACAAAGGTTTCTCAAATAGTGTTATGGAAGTGGAAATTTGTGAAAGAAGACCCTCAGAGACCTGCAGAACACAAAATTTTCCACTGGCTAAACTAGGAAACATTGTTTCCTGTAATGTTTATGGGGTGGCTAAATTAGTGGGAAGCAAACAAAATGTTTTGCTGCCCCGGTGGCTAAACGAGGAAACATTGTTTCGGAAACAAAGGATCATGCATGCGCATTGTTGTACGCTCGCCGGTCCGCTCTCCGTTGCTGGGAAACATTTAGTTTTGCAACAGTGTTTCCGCAACAATATTTTCTAGTTTAGCCAGGCTTTCTTCTTCCACAGAAAGCAGCTCAAATCCAGAACATACCCTCCCCCACCCCCACCCCATATATGCTTAGGTTTTCGTACTGCGTACTGACTGCGTACTGGTGGTCAGCGGTAGGTTTCAGTTGTAAGACAAACAAACATGGCGGTGGCAAATATGTCGGCGTATTAAAATTTCCAAGCAAGCACAGTCATCAATTCTTATTTGTCTGCGATTGAACATGGTGAAATAGCAGTTGCTTTATTAACTACTTCAAACGAAGAAAGTTGGTGAGTAAGAATTGTAAAGGAAGAAGATCGCGTATTTCTCAATTCGAAGGATAACATTCCTGTTTTTAGGCAAAACAGACCAAAGCAGATGTCGACTAAGAAAGTTCAGATTTTTTTTTGTTAGCTTTGTTTCGGCTACTTATTTGACTACTTATTTTCACCCAAATTATATTCTCTTATTGTTTTCCTGAGGGTTTAAAATGTCTAATTTAAGCTTTTATTACATACAGCTTTGATTGATTGATTAAAAATAAACTTGTAAATTTAATTTCACTGCAAAATTTCAAGTGGCTGAACGCATCTGCAGGAATTCGAATTCTTTCTTCGGTTCTTTCCGCGTGTACGGGTTCGCAAGAGATTTCGCATTGTATTCCCTTTGTTTATAAGGTATTGTGTCCGCAAAGTGTATTGTTTCAATTAGTTTTTCATCTTTTTTTTCTTGGGTACTGAAAAACCAGGACAGAACCCTTTCTTCTCACAAAATTATCACATTTGGCAGTTGTCATAAATTCTGACCACTTGACTTTAAATGTCACAGGATCCAGAGGAGCTCTATTTGATCATACAAGATGCTATTTTCTTCGAAGCGTCGCCATCTTGAAAGTTAAACTGATTGTGTTACACAAAATATGTACCCAGGCCAAGTTACTACGGGCTCGGAAGCTGCGAAGTTGGTGTACAGTCCTTTCTTTTCTCTCATTACCTCGTGCCTCGTTGTAGGCATTTTGTGCCTCGTTCGGAAAGCTTCGCATTCCGAAGATAATTACGCCTGTAGTAATGAGATAATTGTTCCCACTCCCAGTGAGCTAAGTTCTTATCCTGACTAGATCTTGGGGTGATTATTTATTTCATGTTCTTTCCAATTTTTGACACCCCCTGTAGATTGAAGCTCAACATCAGGGTTAGAAGATGGCATTCTTGGATGACCCTGAATTTATAATTGCCCACATTCGTCACTCCTGCGTCATCACAGATGACACTGGTAAGCACTTAAAATTATTGTTTTCAGATGTTACAGAATATTCACCTCCAAGGTTATGACACAGCCTTCAAGAGCACCCCTCCCTTGATCTCTGCCAGATTGATTGTATTACCTGTTGTTAGACTGGAGATTGAGCGCATAGCCTGCCTTGTACTAGCCTGTTCCAGGCGTTCAGTTTGTGGAGCCCGAAAGAAAAATCGGGCGCAGGAGAAAAAAACGAGGGGAGGCTGGGGAGAGAGGGCGAAAGAACGCCTGTGAAATTATTTTTAAAAAGCTCGTGTCGGTATACCAGAGTCTGGTATACCCTCCGATTGGCCAAATTTGACACATGTTGTCAACACTGCAGCATTGTTGACGCAGACACGAAAATAATAAATTAATGCGATATGGCGTGCGAAGGTCATCCTCCATCGAGTCACGCACGGTTTGAATCTGTGTTACAGCAAGCGCTTAAAGATTTCCCGCATGTGGATAGTTTACATAAAGAGCAAAAAGATTGTATTCAAAACCTGTTTCTGGGAAAAGATGTCTTCGCCATTCTTCCAACAGGATTTGGAAAGGGCTTGATCTTTCAACTTTTTCCAAGGTTAATCAACGCATCGCAACGAAACGCTGTTTCTACGATAATTGTGGTTACTCCGCTCGTCGCGATCATGAAAGACCAAGTAGAACAGCTTCGAAGCATTGGAATTAGAGCGGCGGCTATCGGAGTAGACGAAGAAGGCGAAGAAGAAGCAGCCAAAAATGGAGCGTGTGAGATTGTTTATGGAAGGCCTGAAAGTCTGCTGTTGGATGCCAAATCAAACGCTATTACAAAACAACGGAGGTTTATCCTAGCCACACTGAGACACACTACTCAACTACAGAACTACACTAAGGAGCTAAAAATTATTGCAAGAATTCGTTATTCCATTCCAGTGGAATTGTAGACTACGGCTTTTTGAGACTTGGATCTAAGATGCCTTAGATATCCGTGATGGGAAACACTTTCTCACAAGTCTTGCAAACCGCAGACTTTAGACACTAAATCACAGCCTGAGAAATTTAATGATCCTTGCATTTTCAAAGCGATAACAAACTTTAGCCGATTAGTATTTATCTTGCAACAAAGGTGAGCCAAAGAAACCGCTGTGTATGCCAATAAAGCTAGCACCAAACAAAGGCATAAAGAAATATAATAATTTTAACGTTTCTGGACAGCATGAAATCCTCCTATCAATTTGAGAGATAATCCGCTGAGATCAAAAAAACTATATCAACGAAGAGTACAATTTCATAACTGATCTAAAGGCGCATTTCTCTCTTAAGTCTTACTGGGAAAGCTTTATGCTTTTTAAGTACTTTTTAGCGACAAGCGGTATGGTAGTAGTGTCTAGCCTGTCTATTTTTACAGGCTTAAAACAACAGGAGTCGTGTAGGTCTGTCAACCCCATTTATAACCATACGCGCGATGGAATCACATTTCCCAGGAAATCTACAACAATTCTGATTGACAGCAGAAAACCACAACTAGCAAAAAATGGGTTCATGTTTCTTTGCCGCTGTCTGCCGTCAAAAGTGGGCGGCATGAGCTTTTTAAAATTAATTTCACAGGCGTTTCTTTGCTTCTCTCCCAGTCTTCCCTCGTGCCGACCCTAGCGCGGCGCGCCGCTTGTCGCTGCTCCCCACCATCTAAACGCCTGGAGAGGCTAGCCTTATACCCTTGACAGCCACGAAAAAGTAAAAAGTTTCCACGTACTTATGCCAAAAAGATTCTGAGTGGGTCCGACTGCCCCAGTTTAATTCAGTTAAGAAAAAGATGTTTCACTCCCCCTTACCCTGAGTCTATTTTTTGCTTTGTGTCCCATCTTTAAAGAAATTCTGCATACAGGAAACCTCTGAAATGTTTTCTTCTTAAAAATGCTATTCTCCTAAGCATAAGCATAAGCATAAGCATAGGCATATACCTGCCAACTTTTTCCGAGTGATAGGCGTGAGAATTTTTTCGTGGGAGTGCCAGGATTTCCAAAGGTGACCCGACCAAATCCGAAGAGAACCCGATCGATTACGAAGATGTCCGAAGTTTTCCGAAGATGTTCCGAAGAATTCGGAAGTTTCCACGGACCTCAGACCTCTGTAATTATAATGTTCAGAACAATAAAAACCTACAAAAAGTGCCATATTTTCATGAACATAACTAAATTTTTAATTGGATCATGCGATCAGTTGAGGCTGATAGCTCAAATCTAGAAGTCAGGCGTGAGAAATTGCTCCATAGGCGTGAGTAGGCATGAGATCGGAATTTTGAACTCGCAGGCGTGAGACTTGGCAGGTCTATAAGCATGATATTACACATGTTGAGAATACAATAATGTCTTGCCTAAATTAACTTTTTTGTTCTCATTACTAAAGGTATGTGTGAACAAGTGATACTGAATGAAGAGATTGAAAATGAGAAGGCGATTAAGCATCGCAAAAAACTCATTGGAAGATATTCCATTGACAGGTATAAGCACACTCGCCTACATGTAGTACATAGTCTACTGCAGTCCTTGTACATGTATATCCAGGTTATGAGTATGTGATGCTCATTATGAATGTATTAGATTTCAAGGCACTGAACACAAGTTGATTAGGAACAAATTGCTTGTAGTATTTAGTACCCTGTCAGATAGAATCATGGAGTTTTTACTTGATTGTAATTGAATCATAAGCACAATCAAAAAATCTGCTTATGACTCCGATCTGTTGTTTAATTTTCACTAGATCAAAATGCTCCACGCTAATTCTGATTGCAAGTCTGACTCTAACTCCGTCGCTAAAAAAAAACAGCTTTTAGGCACTTTTCCTATGAACATATACAAAGAGACACTCAAGCTTTTAGCCAGCAGGGTGTCCAGGCATCCCGTGGATGCCCACGTTTTGAAGAAATTCATGAAAATTGCACCTTATCCTTTAAAAACTTATGAAATATCTTCAGGACACCCACTTTTCAATTTCTGGCTAAAAGCCTGGGGACACTTGACAACTACATGTATGTGAGGCATGCTGTGCAAATAATCATGACTGACGTTTTTTGCAACTGGCTCACGTTTATAGTGTGGTGAGCTGGCAAAACTGAGCAACTTAATTTTGTTTTTTAGGGATATTCTGGACTTTCCAAGCTATCCCCAGTCATTTGATATTGCTGTCAGCCCAGATCTCAGCCTAAGGAATTCCAAATCACAAGGAAAGGGTGATCGCAGCAGAAGAGAAAGGTGCATTGTTCATGTATTGTGCATTTGTCATTCTCGTTTGTTGCTCAGTAATCGGTTCTATAACCCATGCACTTTCCCGGTGAGGCTCCTCTTATGCCCTTCAGGTTTCCCTTCTTAGCAAACAGAGTTTACCATGATGAACAAGTAATTTGCTGTCTCTGGCTTATTGAAAAGGTATTATTTCCACTTCCAATAAGATGAGTTAAGACTGACGACAATGACAACTTTAGACCACAGGGACATATCTCTCTATCCTAACTTACTTAACTTAGTCCTCTTCATTCCTGGTGGGACATAAGGCGCCAAAGATCTGCTTCCATCGGGACCGGTCCTTCACTGCATGCTGTGCCTCGCCCCTTTAAT
Organism: Dendrophyllia cribrosa; assembly: GCA_024195265.1. Lineage (NCBI taxonomy): Eukaryota > Metazoa > Cnidaria > Anthozoa > Scleractinia > Dendrophylliidae > Dendrophyllia > Dendrophyllia cribrosa. The sequence goes on along the minus strand of JAJLRJ010000012.1, from coordinate 7,442,927 downwards.
TTTTTTGAAAATTTTTATTTCCCTTCTTTAGGCACACAGAAGTTAGATGTAAGACAGTGTCCTGGAAAGAGGGAGAAAACAATGTTTTGAGTGGTATGATATTCAATTCCTTATTTATTTCTGAATCAGTGTTCATAGGTCTACTCAAGTTTAGCTGAATTCCTTGATTAAGGCCAAATTGTTAGATCCCAAAAAGTCCTATTAGGCTAAAATCTATCCTGCGAAATACAGCCACCTCTCATCGCTCCCGGTCACTAGGGGTGTTTATGCGAGAGAGCGCGCAAATGCCCCTAGCGCCTGGGAGTGATGAAAGGTGGCTGCATTCACAGGCTAGCTAAAATCAGACCCAAAAAAGTCCAACAGTTCCGAATGTAACCCAAAGTCCCTCTTCTCTCTCCCCGAAGGATGATTCTTGCACTGGGATGATCCTATCAACGTATTAAAAGGATTACCTAAGAGATGAATGACTTCTATAAGTGCAACATGGTCCTGTTTCCACCCTTTTTTTTGCTCAAGTATAACCAAACTGTAAATGCATTCTAGTACTGTTTCTCCTTTTGTTTTCAATAGCTGAAGATCTGTCTCATGTGTTTGGCAAGCGAGAAGTGAAACAGGAGAAGACCAAAACAGTCCCAGTTTCTCAGCTTAGCAGGCAGCTGGAAGAATCCCTTGGCAAACCTAACAACCCATTCTTGGAGTACTCCAAGTTTGATGGAGAGGTAAGCTACATGTACAGCTGTAGGAGCTTACAGTAATACCCTAATTGTCACATTGTCTGTGGTCGCCTCGCACTCCACTCCCTCCTCTTCCTGTCTGATGTCCAGTGTTTGACGTCATCTGGCAGTTTAACATTTCCACCAATCAGAGAATGTTCAGCTGCATTCTTGAAATTCCTGATGGAGAAAATGTTGTCTAACAACCACTGTAATTGGTCAAAATATTCAGTGAACAGAACAAGCCCTCAAATAAAGGACTTCAGACTGGGAGAGGAGTGAGTGAGTGCGAGCCACCTTGGACCGTCTGAGAATCAGCAGGCTTGGAGCTTAACTGTCTTAAGTCAAATTTTAGCATTCTAAATTACAAATTGTGTTTTTCACTTGCTGAAGTACTGGTAATGATAAGTTTATAAGTTGGAAGTGAAAGTGACCCAACCAGACCAAAATATCCTTTACAATAAAAAGACATTGAATAAATTAAATACATTTTGGCTAACACAGTACACTATATCGAGCCCCCTGGGGGCTAATTCAATTTCAGGCCTAGGGGGGAGGGGGGGGGGGGAGAGGTTGGGGGGCTTAACAGAGAGGGGGCGGCTTTAAAGAGAGGGAGGGGGGCTCAATTATTTAAAACTCTCTGTCTCGCTCTCAACTTGATAAGAAAATTATTAAACTGTCGCATATAAAATTGGAAGTTGGAAATGTTGAGATCAAGAATATAAATAAATGCAATTTTCACCCAACTGTGACTGTGTCTTCTGTGATTTTGTGAGGGTAAGGGGTGGGGGGGGCGGGGGGGGGGGGGGGGGGGTGTTTAATACAGCGTTTACGGTAATCGTCCTATACCATGTTTTATTTGAGGTTTATTTTGAATGTGATCTCATTTCAGGCTTACCAAGACACTTATCCCACCAAGAAATATAGAATATTTTTAATGATGCAGTCAGAGGTAATTTTACATGTATCAACAGTTCTCCCAGACTGATTTTTATATTTGAGTTTTGTAGAGGTACATGTACAGTGGCGGGTGTAGTGGTTTAATAGCACACTGGACTTCAGATCAGAACTTTGGTGTTTCAATTCCTGTTCTCTTCCTTCATATTGTTTCCTTAGAAAAGAAATTTGTCCCACGTTGTCTCTCCCTACCTAGGTGTATGAATGAGAACTGGTGACATAATGCTTGGGAAACCTTGCAAGGGACTAGCATCCCATCCTAATTACGTCAATTAATATGTTAAGAAACCAGGTTAAACTCCAGCTATGTTGGCCACCTGTGGCTCGTTTGCAACTTTACATTTACCTTTGTTGTGACAGTCCAGATCTGCTTCATAACCACAGGTATCCCATACATTGTCAGTGGTCACATCTTCTCAGCACCTAGTTGTATGAATACATAAGAATCCCCAATCAATAATTTATTAAAACTATGGAGGGAAAAAAAACTATTTGAGTTTATGAAAGTTGAAGTTACAAGTCGGGGGAGAAGAGTAAAGGATGAAGCAGACCTTGGGAAAACATTTTCTTTTTCGTATAAAGTACTTTTTTTTCTTTTTATATTATTTATTGCATGAAATGTTGTTTATCAAACAAGAAAGACCCATTCTGAACATGCAATCGGACTCCATTCCTGTAAAAGTATTTACATATAAATTATTCTTATTTTCGCACTTTCTGTTATGTTAATTTTAGCACCAACACTGCTTCAAATACTTGTTGTCATTTACATTTCATTCACAAGTTACCTTGACAATCGTGTCATGATGACACCGAAACGTCGGTTTTTATCGAAACGTCAGCTTTTATCGTTTGTTTTTGCTTGCTTATACATGTATGTATATATATGTTGTGGTTTAAATTTTTCTTTGGTTTAAAAATGTTCAAACCAGTTTGATTTTGATTTTCCTTTGTCTCAGATTCATTATCATAATGTGACACAAAAGAAAACAAAAATTGAACTGGTTTAAAAAAATTTAAACCAAAGAAAAATTTGAACCACAACATACATATATATATATATATATATATATATATATTAAACAAATAATGATATTTGCATACAATGCAGCTCTTGTACAATGCATAACTGAGTAACTAACAACACTTCATAAAATGTAACAATGTAACCGTGGTAACAATACTAACAACCACCATGGTAATATTAGATATAATAATATTAACTGTTCACTTAATAATAATAATAATAATAATAATAATAATAATAGTGACTTTATTAACGTGTCATTCGTTCTAGTTTACAAGAAACAAATTGGAGACACCTAACTAAAAGTACTAACTAATAAGAATTAAAATTATTATAAGAGAATTAAATTAAATTATTAACTAATAGCTATCACTTAGCATCTAATTGTTACATAAATAACAATCCTTACATTGATTGGATGCAATATTTGTCACATCAATCTTTCTTATTTCTCTTTTAAAAGCTTTCACTGAATTTACAGTTTTAACGGACGTATGCAATTTAGACCAAATAAAAGGTCCTAAGTACCTTAAACTATGTTTCCCATACTTGATAGTAGTAAATCTTGGTAAAGAAAAATCGTCTGCATTTCTAAGGTTATACTTAACCTTATTACAATTAAAAAGGTCTGATATATATTATGGAACTAAATTATTCAACTAACTAAGCTATTAACAAAATATGGGTGTTTGCACAATGACTATACATGTACAATGTACAGTAGTAATCTACAGAATTACAATATTCAGTCAAACATTTTTAGTTTGAGTTAATGAGAGTCAAATTGATCCATTTTGTCCTACATGGTACATGACTGTATTGTCTCACACACATACAATCAGTGCATTTTTAGATATCCCATTCAGTGGACACTTCAGTGTAATCCCAAGGATGTCCACAAACGAAAGGTTTGGAGCAGCCCTGCAAATGTGTAAAATTTGTTCAATGCAGTTTGTTCATGTGCGTTGAGCTCCAGTGATCCAGTTTGCAGTTCTTGTTCATCATTTCCCCACCCACCACCCTACTCTGCCTTTTTTCTGCTGTTTGTTTAGTGTGATGGGTGCCTGGTACAGGGGCCCATGGCTGGGTTGTGGGGATTGCAAGCCATGGGAGGGGTACTTTATCTAGGAGGCCCCTGGATTCACCAGGCACCCGACCTTCACAAATCATGCAGTTGTTAATTTACAAAATAACAATTTTTTTTTTCTATTCAGGAAGAAAGAGCCATGCCAATGATCGTGACAGTGCTAGGTAAGATCATGTAAAATGTAATGTACTGGTAATCTCGTACATGTACCTGGAAATAGTTATTTTCTATATGGAAAAGGAAGCACAAAGGCAAAAAAATATATAATTTACAAGATTCTGGCACCTTTTAAGTAATCTTTTCAAAATTTCATTGAGCATCCCCTGATCACTTAACCATACAAACAACAAATGTAAGGAAATTCCCCCCCCCCCAACCCTGGGAAATTAGGCTATAATTTATATTTTTGTTAAAGATGTTTTTGTATTGTTGTTCCAGGAACTGCATGTGTTCAGGACCTCATTGGACTTATTATGTACAAGTACACAAGTGAAGGACGAGAACCACCATTAAAGGTATCAATATTTATTTTCATTTACCATTGACATTGTTGTATTAAAGTGACCAGGCAACCAAAATGCAAGGTCAAGCTGGTCGCTTACTAGAGGTGGTCACTAAAATAGGGGATATTAAAGGGAGAGGCTGTACCTTTCCAAACAAGCTCAGTGATTGGTTAACAAAACAATAGGTTAAACAACACAAACAATAGCCCTAGACCTAAACACAATAGAAGCTAAAGGGACACTGTCACCTATTTTTAGTATCATTTTGAAAAGCCAAAAAACATATTCAGGGATTCTGACAGGGTGCGGGGAAAAAACTAAAATTGTGCGGGAGTTTTGAGGCAAATTGTGCGGGAAATAACGTCGATTGTGCGGGCTTGCGCAATCCTGTGACCAACCAAATATTCAATCACCAGTGTTCTAGCCAGGCCAGAAAAATATGTCGGAGGAAATTCTGCATAAATGAAAAATACAAATAGATGTTTTACTTTGGGGATTAAAATGTAACCAGCAATCGCCAATTTGCGGCTGTTTTTCTTCACCAAAGTTTATTTGTCTCAACAAAATCACATTGCGTGACACGATGAACTCGATCGGGTAAAACCGAAATACCACATTTAAATGGAATGTTTCCGATCTGTTGCGAGTTCCTTTATGAAAAATCCGTACATTTTATGTAGTTTAATTTCCATTAAAGGTTCACACAATTTCTTCGAAAGTTTGCCGCAAAAACACAACCTCGAGATGTATGCAAATTGCGTGCTAAATGTACAATATGTAATTTGATAGCATGGTTGTTTTGCATTTTCCTAAATGAAAACGTCTTTCACTTGATTGAAAAAATCAAATCCAGTATTCTGATCAGAACTTAATAATTTTCTCCTATCAATCCGAAGTTCCAGCGCTTTAATAGTTTGTTTGTCGATTCGCAAACTTGATAAGTTCTTTGCGAAAATATTAAATTCAGACAGAGTGACATTCATTTCGGCGTGACCGGGTACATTTCTTCGGTGTTTCTTCTTCGGTCCCCGACATATTAAACTGAAAGAGGAAGCGAAAGCGAAAATAAAAACAGGCCGCTAAGAAAAACGACATAATGTCTGAAAAACGACAACTAAAAAGCTACGCGAAAAAATCTGTAGGAAGTCGGAAAGAAAACGGTTGTATCGAAAACTAAGACCCACGAAAACGAAGACCTAAGACCTAAGACCCAAATCTAAGACCTAAAACTAAGACCTAAAACTAAGACCTAAAAGTAAGACCCCCTATAATTTACCTTTTTTACCAGGGTCTTAGTTTTCGTTTTTTCGAAAACTAAGACCTAAAACTAAGACCCCCTATAATTTACCTTTTTTACCAGGGTCTTAGTTTTCGTTTTTTCGAAAACTAAGACCTAAAACTAAGACCCCCTTTTATTTCTTTAAAGGCCGTTTTTTCAGTTCATTTGAAATGGAAGCGGCCACAGTCGAGGAAAACAATGCTCAAAAGAAGCGATATTCATGTCAAATGATCGCATAATAAACAGAAAACTCTAGTTAGCTTGTAGGTTGAATGCCATGAAACAACTTGCGAGCAAATATTCGCGCAAAGTATGGAAATCTGAAATATGATTGATTGCTTTTTCAACAGGAAATTTAGAATAACTGAATGTGTAACCCAAAAATGTTTTCAAATTTTTGACCTGACTTCCGTTTGCGGTTTCATATTTTTGGTAATTTTGGCATCGGCTAAATTTTGTTTTTTACTCTAGTGCGACCTGGCTCTTATGCAAACAATCAAGTTGAGAATTACTTGTCTAGTACTTTTTCGTTTAGCCTGCGTAGCAAACGTTTCCGCGCATTAAACCCAACAGAAGCCCTTGCTACGCAGGCCAGGCTATTTCTGGCGTCCAGAACTCAAAAATAAATTTGGGTGTAAGGGGTGAACACTTTTAATTTGTTTATTAAAGCGCATCTCTCGACCAAACACGATGAAAATTGGCAGAGGCGCCCTTTGATACGGCCTCCTTCGCAAAAAGGTGTCGGGCTTTGTTAAATTGTGCTCGCGTTTAAAAGTTATGAATCTGGTTTATCGCTGAGGAAACATCAAACTGCAAGACGGTGTAGGAAAAAAAACGTCACTCATGAAAAATCGCAGACACCTTTTTTGTTCGGGGTCTACCCTTGATTGAACCTAGAAGTGAAGCCGTAAAAATTGACAGGATCGCGTGTTCTTTAACGGATTGAAATAACAAAATTGGCTTTGGAAAAAGAAAAAAACGGCCTTTAAAGAAATAAAAGGCCTTAGTCAAAATGGCTTTAGTGACTTTTGCCATAGACTTCGCGTAGACCCTCGTGATCTGGTTTTTGATTATTGTCTTATACTGAATAACGGATTGAAATAACAAAATTGGCTTTGGAAAAAGAAAAAAAACGGCCTTTAAAGAAATAAAAGGGGGTCTTAGTTTTAGGTCTTAGTTTTCGAAAAAACGAAAACTAAGACCATGGTAAAAAAGGTAAATTATAGGGGGTCTTAGTTTTAGGTCTTAGTTTTAGGTCTTAGTTTTAGGTCTTAGATTTGGGTCTTAGGTCTTAGGTCTTCGTTTTCGTGGGTCTTAGTTTTCGATACAACCGAAAGAAAACTGAGACTAGTTCCCAGGACGGCGAAGAGAACGCCTTGTTGTTTTTATATCGATCCTCTCGAGCTGTTCGAGGAAAGCGAGGGTTTTCTCGATTGTTTGGAAGGAAAATGGGCTGAAAATAGCCTAAAACGTTTCTCGAAATCTTGGTTATCAATAGAAATACCTGATTTAATTAAAATTTTAATCATTGACAAATATTTCAGTATTGTGCGAGATTGTGCGGATTTTTAGGAATTGTGCGGGTTTGACCGAATTGTGCGGTCCCGCACCCGCACATCCTGTCAGAATCCCTGCATATTTGTTTCAATGGAAACCTTAAAATAATGGTCCAGTTTTGTTAACAAATACTCTACCAGCACACAGAAACTAGTATTCATTATCTTTGGCTGCAGATGGCCAGGATGGAAATGGATTACAACTTGAAAAAATTGGCCAATTTTTTCAAGTTTTTCCCAAGAGTCGTGGAAAAATCGCAGAAAAACTTATTATGGTTTGTTCTTCCTTGAATAAATCACTTGATATTATCTTCTTGGTGTTCTAAAAGCAATTTTATGTTTGAGCAAAGGTACTTTGTCATATATTTAGTGTATTTTGACCAAAACACAGCAAAATCTGCGTGACAATGCCCCTTTAACTTTGAATCATATCAACCTGTTGTTTGTAGGGAATTGGGGTGTTTAGTCTAAAATAGGTTTGCAAAATGCAGCTGTACATGATCAGGGTACAAATTTCATACTTCCAGCAGCACACGACCACCCATAAATGACAGAGAACCCAGGATGGGGTAGGGTGAATTTGCCTTTTGTTTTACCATGAGGCATTTGAGCAGCTTGAATTGTTTATTTGCACCTACAGTAGCCTGCACAACAGGCACCTTTGAAGGTGTTCAGTTGCGTTTTGGGGTGTGAGCACAAAGCACGAGCAACCAGCAAGGGGTGCAAAGCACGCAAGGGGCTTATTATTTTTGTTTCCTTCCCCTCACATGTCTCACGCTCCGTGCTCATTGTTTGTCCTTAATGTTTGCGCCCAAAACCCGCTTGAGCACTCCCAAAATCACTGGTTGTGCAGGCTAGATTCCACCATGGGCTTTTTTGGCAAAAGTCCAGAGTTTGCTAAGTTTGTCATAAGTTGATCTGAATGTTCAATTTTTGATTAGCATGATGTCAAGGCTTACTGTGTGCAAATAGCTGAGGATGATGGTGAAGTTGACCCAGATTTTCCAGGTATGGTTTGAGGGGTTGAAGACTTAAAAAATGGCTAATGGACATCACTTAGGTAAAAATATTAATGGCATCATTTAAATAAAATAGTTCTGTAATTTTGAGATACAAGGGCTCTTCTGGTTTGAATTTCCTAAAATACTTCTTGTGACAAGTTGCATCAATTAGTGAAATAAAATGATCATAAAAGCAGGGAACATAATAAATGATTGTCAAAGTCTGAATGGAAGGTCACGGAATTTCATCTCCAGAATTGTGCAGGGCTGGTGTATATAGTGACTTTTAGTAGAACAATGGCAGCGATAAAATTTAACAATGGGGGATGGACAGTGATTACAGTGTGGATTAGAGCAGTTGACAATGTTTGATTATGTGTTTCATTCTCAGCTCTTGACAACAAGGAATCAATAACCAAATTTGGCTTCACTTGCTTGGCGTTAGTTCAGGTATTTCAATAGACTGTTTTTCTCAGTTAACTTTAACCTTTTTTAATCCAGAGTGGAGCTTATAGTGTGACCATTCAACTGAAAGCCTTTAAGCAGTACGTTCTGTGGTACTGTACAAGACGGTTCTAACTTCTGTGTCATCTGTGGAAGAATTCCTAAAGTGTGACTATTCACGTGAAAGCTATTGAGCAGTTCTTTGTTGTGATACTCTTTATTATTCTATACAAGATGTTCCAACTTTTGAATCTGTTTATGAAATCCTAAAGTGTGACCATTCAAATGAAAGCTACTGAGCAGTACTTTCCTGTGGTACTGTTAATTGTGCTGTATAAGGCTCTACCTATTGGTTGATGACATCCTAAAGTGTACATAACCTTTCTGCATTATCTGATGTCCATATTTACTAATGATTTTGTGTTTAATTTTCAGAAAGATGCCAGTCCTGCTAAACCAACACCTCCAAAGCCTTCGTCAGGAATCATAGTGACAGTGTAAGTATTTTTATCCCCTAGAGAGAACCCTGAATTAGATTTGAACCGATGCAGGCAGAAGTGGGGCTGGGGGACACGCTACTCCATGACTGGCATCACAAAGTGTCCTGGGGGCACGCTACTCCATGACTGGCATCACAAAGTGTCCTGGGGGCACGCTACTCCATGACTGGCATCACAAAATGTCCTTGGGGGGGGGGGGGGGGGGGGGGGGGGGGGCACGCTACTTCATGACTGGAATCACAAAGTGTCCTGGGGGGGGGCACACTTCTCCATGACTGGAATCACAAAGTGTCCTGGGGGTGGCACGCTACTCCATGACTGTGCATCACAAAGTGTCCTGGGGGGGGTGGTACGGTACTCCATGACTGGCATCACAAAGTGTCCTGCGGGGTGGCACCCTACTCCATGATTGGCATCACAAAGTGTCCTGGCGGGTGGTATGCTACTCCATGACTGGCATCACAAAGTGTCCTGGGGGGTGGCACGCTACTTCATGACTGGCATCACAAAGTGTCATGGGGGGGACGCTACTTTATGACCGGCAGCACAAAGTGTCCTTGGGGGTGGCATGCAACTCCATGACTGGCATCACAAAGTGTCCTGGGGGTGGTACGCTACTCCATGACTGGCATCACAAAGTGTCCTGAGGGGGTGGCACGCTACTCCATGACTGCCATCACAAAGTGTCCTGGAGGGCATTCTATTTCACGACTGGCATCACAAAGTGTTCTGGGGACATGACACCCCATGACTGGCATCACAAAGTGTCCTGGGGTGTATGCTACTCGATGACTGGCATCACAAAGTGTCTTCACCTACAAAACTTCACCAAAACACACGAAATTATGTCACATATGACATAATATGTAAAAGACAAACAACTCGGTCAAATATGAAGTACTTGTTAAACAATACTTAACTGTATTTCTGGACATAAGTGGAGATAGAGATAAGTGTTGAACTGGAGGAGTCATAATTTTTATCACTTGATCACATAAAATAGCTTGAAAGTTACTTGCTTTTCATTAGTATTAGAGCAGTTTTCAATTGAGTGTCGAAAGTAATTTCATAATTGCTTTGGTTTTGCATTGCTACGCTTTGTGATTGCACCATTTTCTCAACCAATCAGAAGTAAAACCAAAACCAATCGTGATTTGCTCGCACACGTTTTTCCGTGCTTGGTGCCGGCTGCATGTATTTGCTTCTAGCTCTGATTGGTTCATCGGATTGTCTGCGAGTTCTGTGATTGGTCCGAGAAATTACTTTGGTTTTGGTTTTACGACACCCGATTGAAAACCGCTCTAATAGCTTGAAAGTTACTTGCTTTTCATTAGTATTATTAGAGGAGACGAAGATGACATTAATTTTATTGTATTTTGGTTTCTAGCAATGAGCCACAACATGGCTTTTCCAGAGTTAAAGTAGACAGTATGAATGCCCAGATGAAACGCGTTTTTGAAAAAATGGTCAAGAAAAGAGGCTTAAGAAGAACAGGTTGGTGCATTTAGCCCGGTTTTCATGTGTGGAAAATCCCAGATGATCAGGATTTTGCAGTTTCCTGACCGTCCCAGATTTTGCCGACTTATGAAAACACGAAATCGTAAAGACATCCCCGATCAACAGTCATCATCCACAACCGTCACCCAGACAATCACGCCAGGCAAAGTTAATTCTTTAGTTACTACACAGTTCTAAAAAGCGGTTTTCAGTTGAGTGACGTAAGGCCAATACCAAGGTAATGACTCTGGCCAATCAGAACTCAAAGCAAATACATGTAGCCGGCGTGAAGCGCGGGAAAACGCGTGCACACAAGTCACGATTGGTTTTGGTTTTACTTCTGATTGGTTGGGAATGTGGCGCGAGATTATTTTAACCAATTACAAGGCGTAGCAATGCAAAACTAAAGCAATTGCGGAATTACTTTTGTAAACCGCTCTTATCATTTTTCTTCTCTTTGCAGCCCACGAATATGTTTTGGAAAAGCAGTCGGAGCCTGGTGTTCGTATAAGTCTTGATTCAACCTTAGAGAGCATGGGAACTATGGAGTTCTGTCTTGTCAGATTTGGACGTAAGTACGCCGTCCATTCAGTTAATCTAGTTGGTCCGTGAAGCTTAAGCTCGTCCCCAAGTTTTTCCAGCTTTCAAAGTGACCGCCCTGGACAAGGCTGTCAAAATAGGTGGTTTTCACGTTACGTCACGGCGGCCATGTTGGTGCACACCTACAAAAGAATTTTAATGAACTTCTTTTGTTATGTGCACCAATATGGCCGCCATGGCCTTTGTCATTTGAGTCCCACAGGACTGAGGGTCACGTGAGTGAAAACCATCTATACTTCAAAAATCCTAGAGCATTTTGTCGCGTAAATGTCTTCGTTTCGTTTGAATAATGGTTTCAGATTGTCAGAAAACAAACTCTGCTGCCAATCGCTTAAGAGAACCTCCGAAAGCGCCATTTCATTGTGTGTCAAGATGGGAGTCTTGACCACTTAATTTGGCAGCATTCATTGAGCCACCGTACTGAATAACAATACAAGTTTTGTCAGTGCGCCTTCCAGGTTTTAACTTCGCGCAATTTTATGGAAGCTTAAATTCTCACCCAGCATCAGTCCATGACACTGCCTAGTTTTTTCTCGAGATGTTATTCTAAATGTCGGCTTGAAATGAACTCAATGATCGAAATCGGGCAACAAGACAAAAATAATAAACAAATGTTTATACAATTTTAGTTGGAAAGTTAAAAAGTTAAAAAGTTATTCGAGTTTCACGCACTAAGCGATCATCAGGCTGTGCCGTTGATGGCTGATTGGCTACATAGAATTTATTTTCATGCCGGCATTTCGTAATCAACTCAGATCTCTTGTTGAGGAGTGTGGACCTGTCAGGAGTTTCGAGTTACACAGATTGCATCGGGAGGAATGAACTTTGTAAGCGCTTGCTCGTTTAATAATGGACAATTTGATGGAGTAGTTGGTGTCATTGTCCTTTGGATCACAGATGTACTTTGAGAGGACGGTGTCATGCGAGTGAAAAAATGACAAATGACAAATGTTTATAAATAGTCTAAAGGTGCTAACACAGTTGGCAAACATAGAACTTGTTTCTATTTTAGCCAAGTTTTTCGCCAGCGTTTTTGAGTTGGCAAACTCGCATTTGACGTGTGAACATTTGCTACAACTTCGGTGTATGCAATCTCGTTTTCCATGGTCTTCTCTCTTCCTCCCTCGAGAAAAGAGGACCCTGGGATTGAGGTTACGTTGTGTGGAAGTGTTTCCTGTGAAAACACGAGATTGCCAACTTTTTGAAGTTTGTCAACACGAGTTTGCCAACTTTGGCGAAGGCGAAAAGTAACTACGCAAAATGCAAATCAATTCAACTTCCATTTAATCTTGTCAGGAAAACCCGGTGACGCTGACAAGGATGGCGACTCGAAGCAGTTTGACTTCTACGCTAATTATCAATACAGGGTGAGTGTAATTATTGTAGATTATTATACATTCTACTCATCTTCTATCTTCTCTTTAGTCAACAGCCTTCATGAGGCACTATCTCGGTTGTTTTTATATAAAACTGCGGCTTCCAACAACTGGTCCCTTACGTTTTTAGCCAATAAATATTTATCAAAACGATTTAGTCAGACAAAAAAACACTTTCAACTAACAAAAATGGAAACGGCCAATGCTATGTCACGCATGTTAATAATTTATCCTACAGGCCAACGATAAATTCGCTTTAGCGCGCGTAACTGCGATCCGTTTCAATCGTTCTCGAAATGAAGCCATCTGTACCGTATTTGTAGCGTTTACTGCAGAATTGTGCTTTACTTATTTGTATAAATTGTTATTTTAGAATCTTTTATGATTTTAGCCAAACGATGGAAAGATTTGTGCAAACATGATACAGTCACTTTAAGTTAATTCTCAACTAAAATTAGCTTGTAGAACAAGTACTGGGGCATTGATGTTATAATCTTCTTGTACAATTAACAACTAGTAGTAATCACAGATTGAAAAAGTGTGTTTGGTGCCGGAGGAGTCTGAGTACGAAAACGAAAGCGAGGCCTGGAGTGGGTACCAGTTTTCAACCGAGAGGTGCCCCTGAAATATGTGCGGGACGGCCAATTTGGCGTTGACCAAAATCTCAAAAAAGCCTGCCTTCACGAGGTTAGGAAGCGTTCACCTATCGTTGAACGCAATAATCATTTTCGACCAATTCGCTCGCGGTGCATAATATCATCTTGCAAACATGCCCAAATTTTTTTTTTTGGCGGAACACGAATTTGCAACATGAATGATCCTTAGCCTAAACATTTAAAAACCTTGAAACGTTTTCCAAACGTCGGGAAAACGTTCACGTGCATCTGACCAGTGCGCGGAGGATCATGGCTGCGACTTTCTTTGGGGGGATTCAAACGTTTTTCCTTTTTTCTACTAATTAATCGTCCTTTTATTTTGAATCCTTAGCCTTTCGTCGTCAGTATGTTACAGAAGCTTAGACCAGTAACATCGGTGCAATTGGGTATGTTAGTTCTGTTCTGTCGTAATTTTACAAACAAAGGGTCACTGTGGTTTTTAATAGGGAGCTTAAGGTCATGTTACACGGGACGATTCGCAACGACGATCTTTAGCACAACAAAATTTACGACAGGTTTGTTACACGAAACAACTTGAGTAAAATTCGTGTTTTTGCGTTGCATGTTTTAGAAGCTGATTAAAAAACTTCGCAACGCAAAAATTGCGAAGAAAATCGTCCGCGCACCCATGTTGCGGTAAAAATCGTCGTTGCGAATTGTTCCGTATAACATCACCTTTAAGCAACCACGACGGTGACAGCAGCGAGAACGGCACAAAACAATAGGTTTAGGCCCCGTCCACACGTATCCGTTTTCGTCTGAAAACGCAAAAGTTTTTTTCCGTTTTCGCTTCCCGTCCACACGTATCCGATGAAAACGGTCACCGAAAACGGAAACTTTTGAAAACGCTTTCCAAAGTGGAAACTTTTGAAAACGGTGTTTTCGCGTTCTCGTGTGGACACCTGAAAACGGAACTTTTCGAAAACGATGACGTCAAGAGGTCGAATTCAGTCCACTGCGCATGCGTTTGCTTCAGTCAGCCGCTCCACCGCTGGACAAGGGTAACAAGCACTCTGGGAACTCAGTGGTGCGCATGCTTTTTAGAGGAATTTGAAGCGTTTTCAGTCGTTTTTGCGTATACGTGTGGACAGGCAAAAACGATTCGAAAACGCTACGTGTGGACGGAGAGATTTCGAAAAACGGAAAGAAACTTTTGCGTTTTCAAACGAAAACGGATACGTGTGGACGGGGCCTTAATGAGCGAAAACAATGCCTCTGCACGTGCGTTTTACATTTTGGTACATTTCTTTGCCGTTCCCTGCAAAACAACAACGTCAAATGATCAAATTATAGGTTTTGTAGAGAACGTGAACACACGACGGTTAATTTTCCTTTCTCCGTTTGAACGGGAAAGCCATCCCTTCTAATTCGGCTCCTGGACAATCCAGTCACATAAAATAAACTAAACAAATTGGAACAACTGCAAAGTAGTTTAAAATAGTGTGAATCCTTTTTTTTCAAGTGACGTTTTCCTTGGCGTTCCCGTCGTTGTTGCTCCCAAATAACACGGAAACACTGAAATTGAAAACTCATGTACAACAGTTTAGTTCTTCACGACCGCAGATATCATAGCAGATGTCTCAGGAAACAACGATGCTTTACCTAAAATGGTCTAAAGGTCATGTTTGTGGCTTGTGATTGGTGGATTTCAAATCCATTTTGTCAGTTTCTGTTTTCAGGGGTCCAATGTTTGTCACCATAATTATGATTGACGGCAGTGTAAAACGTAAACCTTAGTTGGATCTTTGAACTTCAGAGTTGTATTGAAAGGCGTAGGAAAGCCGAAACATTAGAAAAATAACACGAGCAAAACTATTTTATATGTTAGTTTTTTTTTGCCAATCATCCCACATTCAAAGTAGTTTGAGGCCAAAGACAGGCCAAAAGAAAAGACAGCTTTGCCTTTTTTTTTTGGTCCAGCTGGAATACTGGCCCGGGTTGTTCAAAAGGTGGATAGCGCTAACCACCGGATAAATCACTATCCAGTGGAAAAGTATTAACAAAATCCATTGTGTTATCCGCTGGATAGTGATTTATCCGATGGATAGCGCTATCCACCTTTTGAACAACCGGGGCCTGATTAACAATAAGATTATGAGCTCGAGATTTCTATCGCGTGATAGTTAATGAGGGCGAAGCCCGAATCAACTTTCTCAAACTCATTAAGTCATGACGAAAATACAAAGGAAATTAATGTTTAATGAGTCAGTTTGGAAATCAGTTGAAACACTCCTCATTTTTGCATCGTTAATTTCTCCTTCTAAAATCATTTTGTTTGAGAAGTAATATCAAACATGAGACACAGTATTTCATCAGATTTCCAAACACCTTGAAGTGGGTTAAGAAAACACTCGGCTGCGCCTCATTTTTCAACCCATTTCGCAGTGTTTGGAAATCTGATGAAACACTGTGTCTCATGTTTGATATATTACATCACGCATAGAAATCAAGAGCGAATAATCTGATTGTTTTAGTATAAATCTACTAGACGTTCAAAACTTAACAACAAAACGGGTCGCGTTTTTATTGAATAGCATTAGAGCAGTTTTCAATTGACTGTCGAAAATAATTACACAATTGCTTTGGTTTTGCATTGCTACGCTTTGTGATTGGCTAAAAAATCTCGCGCCATTTTCTCGACCAATCAGAAGTAAAACCAAAACCAATCGTGACTTGCTCGCACGCGTTTTCCCGCGCTTGGCGCCGGCGACATGTAATTGCTTCGAGCTCTGATTGGTTCATTGGATTGTTTACGACTGCTGTGATTGGTCAGAGTAATTACTTTGGTTTTGGTTTTACGACACTCAATTGAAAACTGCTCTATATAAATAGCAACTTCACACTGACAACCGCACACACTTACTTTCTACAACCGGATAGGTAGTGAGTAGCGTAGCCAGTAAGAGAACAGCATTCGTGATAGAACGCCAGTAGATTTATACTAATACCGGATAGATATTCGTTTAATAAGTTTTAAACCGTTGACGCTTGGGTACAAAAGAAGCAAGCACTTTGTGCGTTCATTGCATTTTCTTAAATTAGTCAATCACACCAGGAAGTTGTTATTCATATGTTTTTCACTCAAACTAGCCATTCGCCAAACGTACTGCCCGTTGATTGCTTATGAAAGAGACGATTTCTTTGTGTTGCGAAAGATGCGATCACCGACCTGTTATCAATGAAATGTGTTATTTCAAACTTGTCTATGTTTAAAGGCGCTTACCATTTGTCAGAACTGGCCGGGTGGACCACTCAATTCGTAAATATAACCCCATTATATTTGTCACAACTGGTCGGCCAGACTGGACAAACTGACCGGCCTGGCCGGCCAGTTCAGACAAATGGTAAGGGCCCTATTAAAGATAAGCGTGAGCCTCTTAATCAATTAAATTTATGCATGTAATTTGTTTGGCTTTAACCAGGCGTTTCTCATGAGAAAATAGAAATTGACCCAGTCGTTCAACCTAATGCAGCATTTAGATTTGGAAGGAAACAAAAACCCGTAAGTATTCACTGCGACCAGCTGTGCGTTTCTCGAAAGCCCCGAAAACTTTTCGGGCCCAAGAAGCTGTTATGTTTAAGATGTTTACCGACAAAGATTGAATGCTAAGCAAAAAAAGTTCACATTTACTACACGATTTGGGATGGTTTGTCGCCTATAATCGTCAATACCATTCGGTAGAAACTGAACTTAAAAAAAAGCTTTCGGTTCCGAAATGTCTTCGGGAAATTTCAGGAACGCACGCCAGGATATTTTTCAATATTCCAGGCCTTAACACCAGCAATAGGCCATTTCCGAGTTACGTTATGCCTCGTTGTCAAAGCGAGGCTAGGTGCACAACCTTTCATATGGAAATGAGTTTTATTTGCATTTTAATAAAAACTCATTTCCATATGAAAGGTTGTGCACCTAGCCTCGCTTTGACAACGAGGCATAACGTAACTCGGAAATGGTCAATTGCCACTGAATAGAGTGTCGTAAAATCAAAACCAAAGTAACCGCTGGCCAATCACAACAGACGCAGATAATAAATACATGTAGCCGGCGCCAAGCGCGGGAAAATGCATGCGAGTAAATTGCGATTGGTTTTGTTTTTACCTCTGATTGATTGATAGTGGCACGGGATTTTTTAGCCAATCACAAAGCGTAGCAATGCAAACCAAAGCAATTGCAAAGTTTCTTTCGACAGGCAATTAAAAACAGCTCTATTTACTTTTTGTCACGAGGATTCGATGAAGGGGTGTCACGCTTTTTTCGCCTATCACAGAATGTATAAAAAATACAAACACGAGTTGCTTTTGACACTCAATTGAAAGCCGCTCTGATAAAAACTTGTATTTTTGTAGACGACTATAGAAATGGAGAATGTTGTCGACTGTCATTTGATGGAGGAAAAAAGCAATGGAAAATCTCCCTTCAGAATAATTTACTTCAGTGCTAACGCCCGAGACTTCAAACACTATGACTTTGAGGCAGAATCCACTTTAGCCGGTAAGTACAATGCCCTGATGGGTTAATTCTGTATAGAAGGTATGGGATTTGTGGAGAAAAATCCCAAAGTTCATCGGTAAAATATTGAAAAACAGATGATACCATGCAAAAGTACTGCTGAAGAGTTCTCATTTGAATTTATTTATTTACTTAACTTCGCCAAACTAGAATACAAAACTTATATACATAAAATTATTAGGCCCGGAGACCACTACAGCCTAGTCAATTACAGTGGATCCCTCGTTAATAAAAATTAATAACTAAAGCTACTAATATGTAAACAAGAAAATTCAAAAAGAAAAAACAGAAATACAAATTGCTAGAAGCAGCACGACGGCAGGCCTAGGAGAGTCCTCGCTATGTTGCACCTGGAACAGATTGTTCTCCAGGTTCTGATGTCGTCGACGTACAGATCTAGAGCCTTTTTAAAATATTGAGGTAGTGAACGTTTAAATGGGCTAGAGAAATGTGACTTGTGCGTAACTCAGCGGGCAGAACATTCCATGTGCGGCACGCGCGTATAAAAAAATGAGCGTTGATAAGTAACAGTTGTACTTCGCTTAGGAATATAAGTAATTGCATTGCTGCTCGATGACCTAGTAGATCTCGTCGATTGTTTAGTTACAGGCAGAGCTTCACAGTCTATAAAAACTAAATTATTTACAGCTTTATAGAAAAAGGCTATATCCAAAAATTCGCGCCAGTATGAGATAGGTAACAGATTTGGATTTCCATAGGATTTCCTCGACAGACTTAAAAGTTAGAACTACATTACATGTCTCCATAATTGACTCTGTGAGTGATCATATAACGCTCACTCTGATTGGTTTCTTGTAAAACTTTGAGCATATAACGTGGTCTGTGATTGGTTGATTTTAAAACTTTGATCGTATAATGCGCACTCTGATTGGTTGATTTAAGGGTCATGGATTATGCAATTACCAAGAAACCTGTCAAATTCCCACGTGCCAAGTGTGCGAACTGTAAAATGCGTTTTTTACCTCAGTGCTGAGATCGCCTAACCTTTATAAGGACTACGTTAATTGAGAAGATCAGTTTTGACTCGCATTAATTTTTTTGCATTCCTTTCTTTTCAGGAGAGATAGTGAAGAAAGTGAGTCATATCATCAGATCGAAAATAGGTGGAAGGAGATCAGAATATCTCGCTTCAAAGGAGAAAAAACTCGAAAAACGAAGATCTTTTAAATATTGATCCATTATCTTAAATCTCTTGGTAGAACAAGCTGACTCCATGATCTCCGAGTTCGCGAAGGAAAGGCCTGAAGTGGGTTTGTCTTCTCCGCAGTCATTATTTGGGTCGTCATGCAACGCTACTATCCAGAGAAAAAAACAACCTCGTCTACTGAACCTTCTCGTTAAAATTGGCGGCGCGGCGAAGCTCATTCCTTTTCATAAACGGTCGATGCCAACATTGGTAACCAAACCTTTCGTATTGTTAGATGACATTTCTGATACTGCTCTATTTTAGGCCTGTAAACTTAGTAAAAATAGATAGGTCGAATATAAGAGCGTGGCGGCTCTCTCCAGCTCCTTTCCATATTTCTCCGCTCGCGATATTTTAACTTGCGTTCTGAAGGAAAATCATTTTGTCCACTTTCTCGTAAATAATGACCCTCGGGACCAGGATAGGTGATTCTCGGGATCGGGGCCGAGGGTTATGTGCCAACCGCCTGCTCCAGAGCCCGAGAGCTTTCTCACAGGCTAAATTAAGTAAGGATGAGTATATCATTGCATAAGTATTTAATAAATTTGGATAAAACTGTTACACGGTCAAGCTGGTTAATATTGAGTGACTTTGTTTTGCTTCAATAGTGATTTTCAATTGAGCGTCCTGGAACAAAACGAACGTCCTGTGGTTTTTATCAGAAGCGTACCTCTTCTGTTTTAGTTAAATGACTGGCATTCATTGCCATAAAGAAGGGGGCATGCTACTCCATGACTGGCATAACAAACTGTCCTGGGGGGGGGGGGGGGGGGGGGGTGGCACGCTACTCCACGACTGGCATCACAATGTCATAAGGGGGACGCTACTCCATGACTGGCATCACAAAATGTCCTGGGGGTGGCACGCAACTCCATGACTGGCATCACAAAGTGTCCTAGGGGGTGGCACGGTACTCCATGACTGACATCACAAAGTGTCCTGGGGGTGGAACGCTACTCCATGACAGGCATCACAAAGTGTCCTGGGGGGTGGCACCCTACTCCATGATTGGCATCACAAAGTGTCCTGGGGGGTGGCACGCAACTCCATGACTGGCATCACAACGTGTCCTTGGGGGGGTGGCACGCTACTCCATGACTGGCATCACAAAGTGTCCTGGGGGGGTGGCACGGTACTCCATGACTGACATCACAAAGTGTCCTGGGGGTGGCACGCTACTCCACGACTGGCATCACAATGTCATAAGGGGGATGCTACTCCATGACTGGCATCACAAAATGTCCTGGGGGTGGCACGCAACTCCATGACTGGCATCACAAAGTGTCCTAGGGGGTGGCACGGTACTCCATGACTGACATCACAAAGTGTCCTGGGGGTGGAACGCTACTCCAAAGTGCCCTGGGGGGGGGGGGGGGGGGTGGCACCCTACTCCATGATTGGCATCACAAAGTTTCCTGGGGGGTGGCACGCAACTCCGTGACTGGCATCACAACGTGTCCTTGGGGGGGTGGCACGCTACTCCATGACTGGCATCACAAAGTGTCCTGGGGGGGTGGCACGCTACTCCATGACTGGCATCACAAAGTGTCCTGGGGGGGTGGCACGGTACTCCATGATTGACATCACAAAGTGTTCTGGGGGGATGGCACCCTACTCCATGATTGGCATCACAAAGTGTCCTGGGGGGTGGTACGCTACTTCATGACAGGCATCACTGAAAAGCAGTCTAAACTTAACCCTAAATGTAACAAGTAGGCTTCAAAAGTGGTCCGTTTGGTCCTAGTTCACACTTAAGGTTACAGTGTACCTTCGGGGGTGTCTCCAGTATAACAGCTCTAGCGTCTTAAGATTACACTTAATATACCTAAACCCAGATATCAAATTAAAGCTTATAGAGCTGGCTATCTAAATATGGAAACCATTTGGTAATAAAATGAATTGTCGAATTTTTTACGACGTCTAAATTCGAACGTCCGAATCAGCTTTAAAACGCTATAACTTAAAGCGATTATTGTATTTTGCTAATTTGATTTGTTCTCGGGTTTCCGGACACAAAGGGCTAAGAAAACGTGTCGGCGATTTCCCATATTCAATTGCAGTGAAAAGTTACAGAATATTTTCGAAAAAGGGAGAAAACAAATTGAAGTGATCGCACGGAAATGGCTCTTGACGAAAAAGTTTTCGGAAATAAGAAATTCGCCGACACACTTTTGTTGTTTATATGTTAGCCTAGCTTGTGTCCAAATTTGAGGAAAATCGAACAAATTCCCTTTGAGTTGTAGCTCTTTAAAGTGTCCCCTACAAGCGAAAAATTAACTTTGAGAAAACAGCGCTTTATAGAAAAACATATCGCTTCATAAACAAACTCCGCCCACAAAAGTTATACCGTCATTTCTCCGTCAATTTTCACTATTTTTCGATAATTTTTTTTGGATGAAAGTTCATTCTGTAAACTTTACTTTGACGCCAAAAAAAAATTTCAATAAATTTTCGATCTGAAGGTACACTGTAACCTTAAGATAGTCCGTTGTTCGCAGTTTATTTTCCATAGTCCCCAGCCTTAGGTCTACAGTCCACTTGTGGCGCGCAGCGTTGCAAGAAAAGTTGCGCGGTGTGTCCGGGCCTTAAAGGTAATAAATTTTAATACCAAATCTGACCTGCCTATGGCTCGTCTCCACAGCCGCTTGGCCCTCTTAACAGCCGGAACTTCAGCACGAGGATCAAGTGGTAGAGTTTTTTTTTAACATTTAGCGTTAAATTGTATTTTGACCTTGACTGAGAAGTAATGCTAAGAAAACGACTTTAATTAAAAAAACTTGTTGAACTGCAAAAACCGTGGACGGTGATCCTGTTGGTTTTTCGTTGGATCTCAGAGGAGGAGACCTAATCAGCTAAACTGAATCAATATAAACGAGAAGTCCAAGGAGTACTGCAAAGCTGATACAACGAGTAAGTATATTTGAAGCAATATTTCGGCTGGCCAGACAAGCCTAATTCTTCAGGTTTAGATGTTACAGTATCATCAAAACCTGAGAAAGGCTGGTCTGGCCAGCCGCAATATTGTTACATGTTGTATCAGCTTTGCAATAGTCCTTGGACTTCTCATTTGTATTTAATTCAAAAGTTGTATTTACCTGCAAATTCCAAATTTCTAGTAGTGATAATTGCCAAAACATCATAAATGGTTGTCATGGTAACATGTTTCGCCTTTTTTTTTTTTTTGCTTAGCCAATATCTTGGTTTGATGACGCTCTAGTCAAACACGTTTCATGACTGAAGACTCCTAAATTTGCATTTCACACCCAAAGGGTGTCCCTTTTATACTGGGACTTCGCGTTTAACACCAAAACGTTTATAAATATCTTTAACTTCGAATTCTGTCATCGTGGAGCATCGCCCCTTTCTTCATACTATATGGAAGATAATACATCGGTGCGCGGAGATATGAAATTTTTCTTCGAGTGTTTTAAGCAGATTTCCGAAGATTTTCGAAGATTTCCAAAAATTTTCAAAAATTATCCGAATACTGTCCGAAGGTTGTACGTACATTTCCGATAATTTGCCGAAGATTGCCGAAGATATCGTAAGATTTCCGAGGGAGATTCAAAGATGTTTCCGGGATTATAGACCGACACCTTCATTGCTCGCTTGACGTTTGATGAGGGAAAACATGTTAGCTAACGTGAATATTCTTCATAGTAAAGACAAAATTGTGAAGATAAAATTGAAATTGTGTGGAGATGTTATTTTTCCGTGGTCAGAGAAATCCTTGTATTCTACTGAAGCTTATACAATGAATGTTGTTATCTTTTTATTCTGGCACTGCAATGTACGGACATGCTAAATATAAATTGTTGTCGCTGGCTTAAGATCATTCTTGTAGTCATGTTTTATTTTGGGGTTTACAAAATTGTGCCTCGACAATTTATGCGGCAATGTGGAAATTGCAACTAAAATCTTATCTTGTAGGCATTGGGCAACTTTGTTTAACTTTTCAAGGAGAGATCTTTTTACCTGACCGCCGACAATCGGAATAGTGAACTAATTTCAGCTGAGAACGTAGCTAAATGTCTTGTTATCGATTTAATATTTTTTGCTATCGTTAACATTTATGACCAACATGTGTAATTAGTGTGTAATTACGACTTGCTCTCGCAAATGGCTCAGTAATTTTTAAAATCATTTCGCTAAAGCAAGATAATAAATATTAATTTCAGCCAAGACCGTAAAATTGTAGCTGTAATTTTTACCCAAGTTCGTTAAAATTTCCTAATTGCGTGTAAACTAGTTCATTTTTTGCTATCGTCGTCATTTATGTCATCCCATGTCACATACTAGTAGCTGCAAAGAGCTTAATATTTCTTGCAAATCCCTCAATAAGTAAAAGAAATTGCACCTACGCAAACAGAAAGTTAAACTCCAATTGCGTTGGTATTGTTTCATAATTTTTTTTTTGCTACCTAACTGGACGAACAAAAATGCTCGTTTGGAGACTGGCCAATCGGTTGCTGTCCCACCTAGATACAGTAGATAACCTAGTCCTCGACATCTGTTTTGAGGCCAGCTAGAGGCAATGCATTAAAATAAACAAAAGGACGATTTTTCACAACTTTGAGCTTTAGACAATAACTTTTAGTGAAACCTGCGCTGGATTCTTACAACAATGGATTTATTCCGGCACTTGTTAAGTTGTTATGGCCGTAAATGACAGAGATCATGAAATGCTTTACACCAGCCCCGTAGATGAATGAAATTTGTCAGTGGACCATCATTGTCTGTTCATCTGAGCTGGCTTTAGACCAGTTTTAAGAAAATACAGTAAGGCAGAAGTATTCATAGTTCGAGCCCACCTGCATCTGATATCCTTCAGGAGCAAGCTATAAAAAGACGTTCTCCTTCAAAAATTTAACTTGATGCAGTGTTCTTAATTACAAGACAAACAATGACAGAAGTAAAATACATCATTTCGTCGCTCATAGCTAACTGCGTCTTCAACGTCTTCTTATGTTACACATCGATAATGTTGAACATTATAACTATTATCGCGCTGAGAAAAACGTTGCCGTTGCCAAAGCCTTTAAAGACATTGCTCCTGAGTCTGGCTGTTTCTGATCTTAGTGTTGGTTTAGTTGTTCAACCATTGCACATTGAATTTCTTGCTATGAATATGGAACAAACCAATGAAATCAATGAAACTTATACAAGCATGGCCAAAGCACTTAACAGAATGGGGCTTTTTCTTGGCTATGCTTCGTTCTTTGGTGTCACAGCTCTTACTGCAGACAGATTCCTGGCTATCCATTTTTATCTGAGATACCATGAATTTGTAACTCACAAGGGTGTTGTTGCTGTGGTGATCTCAATATGGATGTTCAGTGCGTTTTTTCAGTTGACTAGTTTTTGGATTCCAGTAAAGGTTAAAGTCATCATCATTGCAACAATCCAAGTTGTTTGTTATATAATTATAGGATATTTTTATTACAAGATCTATTTAGCCGTGCGACACCACACACATCAAATTCACGCCCTACAGAACAATGAAACCGTATCACATTTTGTGAGGCTGAGAAAATCTGCAATTGGTACATTCTACGTGTATCTGGTGTTTGTAGCTTGTTATTTACCACACACTTGCATCTTGGTTGCCCTCATAAGCAATGGACGAAGCAGTTTGATTTGGCATCTCAGAAGTGATACAGCTTTCGATACTCCATAGGGATCAAGAACACTAATCATGGGACACACATTTTTTTAAATTTTATATTTAACTATACACCCATGTCAAGAATTACTACAATGCGAAGCTGCGCAGCATAAGTCGTGAGTTCTCAGATGGCATAGGTCTAGCCCGCATGTAAATATAAACAAAGCCATACAATTAGAGTGATATTTTGAGTAAAACTTTTCTCCGTCGTCAGTATTTAAGAAATGAATCTCTTAATATCTATATAAAATTGTCATCAAGAAAACAAAAGTGAAAATGTATGATTTGCTTAAATCGAATTTTCTGAGAAACAAATATGTATTGTACTGATGTGTGTTTTTTCAACAATGACCGCCTTGTAAGAAAAATATAATAAATAAATAAAAAAGATAAAACTGATCAATAAAAACAAAATCCTCGAATCCAATCTTTCAATATGTGTAATGCGACTTCATTAAAACTCCGTTCGAAGAAATTTCTAATCAGCTATTCCGGAAAAGCGAAAACGCGAAACATCTCAAACTGGAGGTAGTAGCCCGCTGGCCAACCAGCGCACCAAGAACATATTTCCGTTCAAAAAACCTTAAAATTCGCGAGGCTTTCCGCAAGCAAAATCGCAAAGATTCAAGATGGTTGGTGTCAGCGCCAACTTGTTTTCACAATTTTTCCTTTCGGCCTATAGTGTTCCTTGTCGATGTTATTTTTCCATTTTTTGCTTTTGTTATTATTTTTTTTTAATTTCGCGGTGCTGCCCAATGCCGTATAAGTTATAAACTCGCTGCTTGTTTCAAATGTCGTGCTGTATTGTCTCGCGGAAATAAAGGGATCGCAAGGTCAACAATCGGTCTTTTGAATATTTAACTCCGGGCTAACTCGAAATCTACTTCTCCACCTTTAACTGCTTTTTTTATGAAACATTCAGTCTTTTCTTCAACTTCAAGGCACAGATTTAGATTGGATTCAATGATTGAATGAAGGGGTGGATGAAGGGGTGGATGAAGGGGTGATGTAGTAGTGAGAGCACTCGCCTCCCACCAATGTTGCCCGGGTTCGATTCCCGACCCCGGCGTCTTATGTAGGTTGAGTTAGTTGTTGGTTCTCTCCTTGCTCCGAGAGGTTTTCCTCTGGGTACTTCAGTTTTCCCCTCTCCTCAAAAACCAACACTTCCAAATTTCAATTCGATCTGGAATCCGAGGGCCACAGGTTTGTTAGTCTTATGACTATTTAATATCACCCTCGTTAAATAAAGACGATTTTTTTTCCTGCTCACAAATATGTTCCTTATTGTTACTAATTATTGCGGGAACTCAATTTCGCGAATATGGAAGAAGAAAATTTTGCGACACTAAAATTTCGCGATTTGGCAGAAAAATTGTTTAAAAAGGAAGTAAATTTCGCGGAAATTTTTCAAACAAGTGCTGACTCGTATTAACAAACAGATAGTCTCAGAATTGGCGCTACAAAATCTTAATTTTACCACATAGCCATATTTCACAATGATATCGAAGTGAACATAACCATAACAAAACAAAACTGTTCGTTTGCGACATAGCACAACTTTATCCTACACAGGTCAGCATTTACGATATCTCTTTCCACTATTTATTTTATTGCTTAACATCATAAATTCATAAATACCAAACGAAGGGCTACACGCTTTTTGAGAACCACAAGGAACTTGAAAGGAACAAAGCAATAATAAACAAGTATAAGCAGCTTGTTGTAATGCGGCCAATTTCAAGACTGAAGCTTGTCAGCTAGGAAGAAATGGTGTGTTTGACGCCTGCCCCAAGGATGTGTTGCAAGAACTGCAGCAAGAAGACGACAGTGATTTTGAGGAAGTGAGCAAGCAAGAACACGGAAGATTAACTGCAGGACGAGGACAAAGGACACACTATAATCATGTTGACTGAATTTAAAGTTGATAAAAGGGTTTTATAGCAGGGTATTAAATTTCGTGTGGTTAATTCCTTTTTTTTTTTGCGGGTGTTTAATTTCGCGATTTTGTGCAATCGTGAAAGTCGCGAAAAATAATTCCCGTGAAAATAAAGTAACAATAGGGTATAGCTGTGGAATTGTTGCCCACTATATCTCATATAGACTGTCATTCTTTTCTGGCAGTGCAATGTGTACATATGGAAACGTGTATTTCAGTATATGCAAATATTAAAAACAATGCGTTGCCAGTATGCAAATATTAAAAGCAATGTTGTTGACATTATATTATTCTTGTAGTTTTATTTGGGGAATAGAAAAAAGAGCGAAAAGGATAGGGTTTGAAACGTGTATCTTTTTTGTTTTTAAGGCCAACGTATGAAAAGTTTTGGAGAACAAGTTTTGCAAAAATGGTTAATTAACTATCATCACGTACTCATTGCGTACCTTTGTTCAACTGTTCCATAAATATGAGGTCTTTAAAACTGATTACTGACGATAGGAGCAACGATTATTTTCAGCTGAAATCGCTTTACTTTAGCTAAACGTTTCGGTGGATTCGTTATTATCTGTTAATGGCCATGTATAGAGAAGTCTATTTCTTTCTACCGTCATCGTTAATGACTGACTTGTCACAAACCCACAACCGACAAAGGCTTGTTCTCGCAAAATTTTTAAAAAAGATCACGTTTAATTTGTAATACATGTTTCGATGTGACTCACATCTTCGTCAGTTACAAAGAGTGTTTAAAAACCGTTTGAACTTATAACAACCTTTATAAAGAAGCATGCATGAGAAATTGCACATGGTAATTCTTTAATAATTTTTTCTGGGTTCTAACTGGATGAACTAAATGCTCGTTTGGAAGCTGGCATTTTAAGTGCTGTCTCCATTCAAGATTCATTTGCGGGCAAGTTAAACTTCCGGCCCAGACATCTGTTTTACGAAAGAACAGTTTTTAACAACACTGTGTTTTATTTATGCCTGAGTTGTGTTCACGTATACTTTCTCTAACTGAACAACAATGGACACATTGGAACTATTAAGTTAAAATGGAACGGCAAACTGCCAACACCAATAATCACATATTTACATGACCGATCTCATATTTGAATGAAGCTTTCCGTGGTGGAAAATCGCCGTATGACCATAAGTTAACCGGTTTTTAAGTTAGTTCTGACTTACCGTACTATGTTCAGTTCGGTACGACAGTAGCATGGACAGCACTATAAAATTAACTAACAAAAAGTAAAAAAGAAACCAATGAAAAGTAAATTTATTGTTATAAATAGGCAGATCGTAAAACGAAACCCACGCAGACATCCACCATCTCTTGAATCTTTGCGCGTTTTCTTGCGGGAAACGCGAGCAACTAAGATTTTTTTTCCAGGCAAGTCAGTATAAAAGCAATGAGGATACAAGAGTTCGCATCCTCTGGCAACCAGGTACAAAACAACTCTCAAATGTCAGTCACTTTTTTAAAAATAAACCCATCTAATGTGTGATCTGTCGTGGTACCGCACAAGGAAAAATTTGTTAGTTATAAATGATACCCTATTTATTTTAAACAAGGACACTGACAATAAAAGGAACCTTGGCCTGGCCAAGCCGCCAGTCATTTCACACTTGACACCGAACTGTCAACATCACGTGCATCCGCTCGCCAATGGAGAACCGTTACCGCGCGAAATCAAATTTGAAAGCTAAAATATTATATTCATGCTAAAAGGCGCATAAATTCAAATAATGTTTTTAGTTTTATTTTCGTGAAAGATAAATCCTATACAAGATTGAACTAGTGAAGGTAGAATTAGACCTATTTCTTGGGGCAAAGGTCTTCCTCCGTGTTGCTCGCAGTGTCATCCATCTTTGATTAGCCGTTGAAGCAGTGATGGTGTCACAAAGAGGGGGCGGAGCTATTCCTTTTATAGTCAGTGTCCTTGTTTAATCAGTTGTTTCCCTTCTGCTGGAACTGGATCAAGACAACAATGAGGGTGTATTGAAGGTACCAGCGGTTGGCTTAGAACTCAGAAAAGGTTCAATCTTACTGTTAGGAAGCAAAAATTTTTTTTGCTTCATTGATGTCAGTTTAATTTCCTGTTTGCGCAGGTGCAATTTCTTTTATTTATTAAAGGAGTTGCAATAAAATATCAAGCTCTTTTCTGCTACTTTGTGACATGTGATGACATTATTGACGACGATACCAAAAAATGTCCCAACAGTTTACACAACAATTGGGAAGTTTTAACGAACTCGGGTAAAATTGCAGCTACAATTTTACGGTCTCGGCTGTAGTTAACATAATTCTTTTACGTTAGCGAAATGTTTTTTTAAATTACTGAGCCATTTGCGAGAGCAAGTCGTAATTGCACGCGTGGGTTTGTGATATGTCAATCATGAATGTTAACGACAGCAAAAAACAATGAACTCGTTACACGAGTATTATCAAATTTTAAGGCATTTAGCTACATTCTCAAATGACAGTAGTCATTGCCGGTTCCGATTGTCAGCGATCGGATAAAAAGATTGATCAGTGAAGAGTTAAACAAACATTCTTGCATAAATTGTTCCCGGAAACATTCTTGCCTTCCCCTTCAAACAGGAAAAATTTAATTTTCAAATCCTATTCTCTTCGCACCATTTTGTAAACCCACAATAAAGCTACAAGAATGATCTTAAACCCAGCGGCATTAACAGTTGTTGATATATTTTTTATTTCCATATGTACATTCCATATATGTATATACATTGTACTGCCAGAAAAGAAAAAGATATAACAACATATAGTGGCCAATAAGAGGTTGTGCTCTATTTACCATGTGTTGTTCTATGAGAGCGCTTTTCAATTGATTGTCGAAAGTAATTTTGCAATTGCTTTGGTTTTGCATTGCTACGCTTTGTGATTGGCTAAAAAATCTTGTGCCACTTTATTAACCAATCAGAAGTAAAACCAAAACCAATCGTGACTTGCACGCACGCGTTTTCCCGCGCTTGGCGCCGGCTACATGTATTTGCTTCGAGTTCTGATTGGTTTATCGGATTGTCTGCGAGTTCTGTGATTGGTCAGAGTAATCACTTTGGTTTTGGTTTTACGACACTCAATTGAAAAGCGCTCTAATTTTGACAAGTTCATCGTGTTGTTGTTCTATATCAAGTCTACATTGTTGCTCTATTCCGCATGTAATAATCGCGTTGGAAAAAGGCCATAATTAAATTCAAGACTGGCAAGTGTTACATCTATTTTCATGATTAGAACCAGATAACCACGTTCGAATAGCCCGTGCTGTCTTTAAACGTGCATGACTCTTTTAAATATTAAAGCAAACGATACTAAACTTTGTGACTTTTCTTAAAATTTAACTGACAGCAATTTAGAATTTTAGCGTATGACATTTGATTGTTCACGTGACTTTATGTTTCTCAGTATGGCCAAAACGATTTTGACCGTCGTATTTTTCGAAATTTAAGAATTCCATTTGATGTAGAGCTAATAAACTCCGTTATGAAACAAAAAACGCCCTAAAATTTTACTGCCTGAAGGAAAGCTCTAACCACACTTCCTCGGAAATTTAAGTAAATTTGTAACGACTGATAAATTTCTGAAAACACTCTAGAACAGTGTATTCTACATCTTTTCCTAATCACAACCGCCAGTATCAACTCGATATAAATATGTTTTCGTCTTTTAACAATAATATATATTCCTTACACTTAACTTCAAATATATATAGTGAAAAACCACTGGAGCATCATGGGTCAACAAGGTTCAGGATACTGGAGCCTTATGGGTAGACCCAGGTCCCCCTTCTATTCCATCGAGGAATACCCTAAGTTCTTCTGCTTATAACTAATAAGTCGAATGTGAAGTCAGTATAATTCAGCAAATTTTAAGACATTCAGCTACGTTCTTAGCTGATACTAGAACATTATAGTCCAGATTTTTTAATTGTCAGTAATCGGGTAAAATGTTCGATCATTGAAGAGTTAAACAAAGATGTCTAATGCCTATAGCTGCATCTTTCACATTTTTCCTTCTCCTTCAAAGACATATTTGCTATCTTTCCTGCACTGTTTCTTAAACCCAAAAGAAAACTTCAAGAATATCGGCAACAACAGTTTATTTCCATTGTTTCCATATGTACATTTCCCGGCATATATGTATATTACATTGTACTGCCAGAAAAGAAAAATAACATTATATAGTGGCCAAAAACGGGGTGATACTTAATTTAACTACCAAGCCTATTGTGTTGCTCTATTATCAAATCTATTGTGTTCTTTGTGCCATAACTCGGGACTCCACCGTTGGTGGAGATTTGAATTTCAAATTCCGCATGTTATTGAAAGGCCCAGTAAGTAAGATAGTAAGATCAGATAAGCCATAAGGAATATTTATTATTATTGCAAATGTCTCGAACCTTTTTAAACTAGTACTTTCACTTCCGTTTTAAACAGGTAATTTTAAAGGGAAAATGCACGTTACAGGCGATGCTCCAAACGAGCATTTTAGCTCGACCAGTTAGATAGCTGCAAACATTATTATTATTTAGGAACACCGATGCCATTGGAGTTTGATTTTCTGTTTGCGGGAGTGAAATGTCTTTTCAAGTTATTAAGCGATTTGCGAAAAACAACTCCTTTCGTTGCATATGTTGGCCTGTGACATGTCGGTCTAAAAAATAATTTAATATACAGCCATCAACGAATTTCAAGGAATTCAGCTAAAATTTAAGGCGCTGTTACGCTGGCCAATGATTCGTGCAACTTGTCTCGCAACAACTACAAACCGTGCGTTGCGGTGTTGCAAGACAAGTTGCGCGAGGGGTGTTACACTACGCTACGTTTCTTGCAACTTGTCTCGCTCTGGCATACTGAATTGCTGAGAAAGCGTTTGTGAATCATCGAGTTCCCTTAGTTTGTCTTTGTAAATTGCTATCGAAGTATTCCACAGCGACGAACGTTCTTTCAATGCTTGAATTAGCCTTCTGACTTTCTTCCGCACCTGTCATTCTGGGTACTGTCGTGGCCATAGAGTCACTTTCAGCCGCCATTTTGTCTTCGAGACAACAACGCACATGCGCTAAAAGGAGCAATTCAATTGGCTGATGTCACAAAACGTTGCGACACACTTTACAGGAAGCATGTTACACTACGCAATGCTTGAAAAATTCGTTGCAGCGCGAAAATCGTTGCGAAAAGTAAAACCGAGTTCTACTTCTCGCGATCGACGATTGCGGCAACAAAAAAATTCCGAGAAATGTTTGTTGCAGGGTGTGTTACACTAGGCAATTTTTCACGCAACTTGAGTCGCAACAAAACTGCGAGGCAAGTTGCAAGAAACATTGCCTAGTATAATAGCGCCTTTAGGCAAAACATTTAATTCACGATCTCACCTGATAGTGATTAAACACTACGAATATATATAAGCAACTAATTGAAAAAAAGAATTACCAGTAAACCTTCAAAGAAGAAAGGATTTCAGTTGAAACCTGTATTATTTTCCATGACCTTTCAATGGCCTGTCTTATATCCCCCAAATAAAACAATAAGGACACTTTCAGACCCATCCGAAAACGATAACCTTTCTTAGTAATTACGTAATATATACATTTCCAAATATACCTTATTGCAAAGAGGTTGTCGCATAACATTCAAAATACGAAATAAGAATTAATTACTTAATTTTTTATTTATTTATTTATTTTTTGGAAAATCTCTTATACTTTATTTACCAAAAACACAACATTACATTTACAATATTTCAGCAAACAGTGGTATAGCCTATGAACAAAAACAACACTATTTACAAATTTCAACTAGCTTAGGAAAAAAATACAGTCAGCGTAAACAATAACTTTCTACATTTATACACGTGAACCAAAGCGCACACGTACACACACCACATACCTGTACACGCGAAAAAGGTTTATTGGTCAAGAGCTCTTATCCCGGCAAGAATATCACTTTTTAACCGTGATATACATAACTTTTAACATACGAATTTTTCAATTTTATATTTCAGAGTAATTTTACGGGTAAATTCTTGCAGACAAAGAGATTTCTCATCTAGTTTTGTGCTATATATATAGAACAGAAGGGTGAAATTCAGTCTTCTCGTTTACAAGTTATTCAGTTTTGATGTTTCTAAGAATTCCAAACAGAATTTCCTTTTCGCTCGGAGCGAAATTACTGTTATACGTATTATTAAACCACTCTAGAGTCTTCCCAATGAAAGTCTTGGTGAAGGAACAGTCTTTAAAGGTATGTCCTGTAGAGTTTTATTCACCACAATAAATGCAATCACTATCAGATTTGATGCGGAATTTACCAAGTTCCTTTCTGGTAACAACTATCCGATGAATAAATTTAAAATGAAATTCTCTTAATTTCTGTTCTTGACATACTTTCGGTATGAGATTGAGATTAAAACACTGAGACCACTCGTTATCGTTCAGTGAGATAGTCTTATTCCATTTCCGTGTTCCGGTTTGATCTACGGTATGGATTTTACTGTTTAAAAGTTGATAATAGTCTTTTGACGTTATTTTACTTAAATCAACTTGGGCGATAGAAACAAAATAGAACATTGTCGAATTGTTAATATAACTCATTGGTGGAGCGGATTTTTGTCGTTGAGCTGTGGTCAAAAGATCTCTAGGGATTGCACTGATTATTTGATAGAATTGGAGGGCCGGAGTTCAGTTGTTTTGCAAGGATGTTTCGTTTGGAAATCGGTAAAGGTCATCAGTTTATTATTTTCATTTAAAAGTTGTTCGATAGAATATATACCTTTGACGAACCATTCACGATAAAAAAACAGGTTTTCCTCCTATTAATATATTCTTGTTATTAAAGAGGACTGATAGTGTTTTGTTCTTGCTGATGTTCATAAAAAGATATATTCGCAGTGGTATTTTTTCGCATACATGACATTTCAACAGATATTTCTTCAAACAAGTTTCTATCAAATAAGTGAACGTATATTTTTATGTCAGGAATGAATAGTTTTGTTACTTCTTACTGAGGAATTTCTCTTCTTGTATCGTCTATAAATAATGATTAAGCTAATTAATTCTTGCACTTTTAAATGACAACGTTTTTGTAATTAGGTGTACATATGGATGGCCCAGTAGAGGAAGACAAAAGCTGATAGCATTACTGCTTGACTGATACATTAGAAACTGTTTTTTTTTTTTTCATTCACGGCCATATTGACGGGTAGCACGAGCAGTTTTATAAGATTAACATCAAAACCTTTGCTGAGGGGGACATTGGGGATTTGCGGTGTTGCGGTGTTGCGGTGTTGCGGTGTTGCTCATTTTTTATGCGGTGTTGCTGTGAATAAAATCCCAGATTGCGGTGTTGCGGTGATCTCAAACCCTACGGTGTGCGATGTTTGCGCTTTAAAGTCTGCGGTGTTCGGTGGAACGAAATTATCTGCGGTGTTGCCGTTTCCTGTTTGACCCTTGTCAGATCTTTATTTAGCCTCTATATGTTATTTATTCCGTACTTATTTATGAAAAGCACGTACCATTATGTTTAATTTGTAACAAAAAGCAGTCCAATACTGTCTAGTTAATCTTCAATACGCTGCCGGTCGCCAATCTTAAGCTTTTTTCATTTATAAGTAACTTGACAAATATATATTGCGGTGACGGTGTTTCGTAGACTTTTCTTGCGGTGATGCGGTGTTCGGTAATTTTTTTTGCGGTGTTGCGGTGTTCAGAGACCCCCAATGTCTCCCTCTTTGCTTAAAAAATAACAAGGAAAATGTCTAGACATAGCCAGTTAGTTATTAAAGGTTTCTTTCGCTGTTTTGCTTCCAAGATCTCACGGCCGTCCATTTCTCAATTCTGACTTGGAAAAATACTTCACTAGTATATTCATGATAGCGTGTCGAATGTGTCTCATCTTCCAACAGTAAATCAAAGGATTGAGAGAGGAATTAAGATACAACAGCGTCCGAGTGTAAATTCTGACATGAATTCCCAAGCTTCCTCGTCCACCGCTTATTATGGCAACCCAAACCCAAGTGTTTGGTAAATAACAAACTACAAACACCAGATACACGTAGAATGTACCAACTGCGTATTTTCTCATCCTCGCAAAGTTTGATATGGTTTCTGTATTCGGTGCACTTTCTTGTACTTGCAGGGCTTTAATTTGATTTGCGTGGCGTCGTACGGCTAAATAAATCTTATAATAAAAAAACGTTGTAGATATATAACAAAAAGCCTCAATAGTTGCGTTAATAAAGATAACAACATTTCTCGGAATCCAAACTAGAGTCGACAAAAGAAATGTACTGAGCATCCAAATTGAGATCAATACAGCAACAACGCACTTGTGAGTTACAAGTTCTTGGTATCTGAGATGAAGACGAATGGACAAGAATCTGTCTGCGCTTAGAGCTGTAACTGCAAAGAACGAGGCCAAAGTAAGAAAATGTCCGGTTGTTTGAAATGCTGTGTATATATTATTACGAGTTTCATTATTTTGTGACAAGAAGTGAAGATGTGCGATGTACAAAGGTTGGACAACTAAACCAACACCAAGATCAGAAACAGCCAGACTCAGGAGCAATGTTTTGAGAAGCTTTGGTAATGACGAGGTCTTTCTCAGCGCGAGTATTGTTACAGTGTTCAACATGATGGCGGTGTAAGAGAAGAAAGCGTTGAAGACGCAGTTAGCGATGATCGATGAATACATGTCTTTAGCTTCTGTCATTGTCAACTTTAATGAAGTAAATAAAATTAATTAGTTTTTCAGTAATTTTTTTTTTGCAGTATTTGCAAAAAGTAATCTTGAAAGATGTCAGTAGAGTTCGATGAAATTAAACGCTTCTCAGTCGTGTTGCACGCTTTATACCTATAAAAGTCGAAGCTGATAGTCACACTACCGTGTTCCACGTACCATAGAAACTTCAGTGAATCAAACAAGGGGTCTGAGACGTGGCAAATTCGTGATATCTTCGTTTTGCGTCCATTGCCTCAATCCATTGCTGTATGGCAAAATGTACGTTCAAATCAATGCAAGCGTCGCTAAAGCACAATATGGTTACCGATTTTCGTTCAATATAACTTAAAGCCTTGACAATGGACTTAAAACAGATGTCTCGGCTCTTTTAAAACTTCCTGTTTTGAACAGGTATAATTTTAAATGGACAATACACTTGATAGGCCAGGCTCTAAACGATTATTTTAGCTCGATCGTCCAGTTAGAAAGCAGCAAACAGTGAATATTTACTCAGTAAAGAACACTGACTCCATTAGAGTTTTATTTTCTGTTTGCGTGAGTGCAATTTCTTTTACTTATTGAGCGATTAGCAAACAGATAAGCTCTTTGCAGCTGTGAGTCTACGTGAGATAACATACATGTAAATAATGACAGAAAAAAGGAAACGAGTTTACATGACAATTAGTAAATTTTAACGAATTCAGGAAAAAACGTACGGTCACTTTTATGGTCTCGACTGATAGAAATTATTATTCCAATTGTCAGCGATCATATCATCTTCCTTTTGTTCGAGTGAATTTACTTTTTAAATTACTTAGCCATTTGCGAGAGCAAGTCCTTTGCACGCAGTAATAAATGGAAACTGAGTAGTAAAAGAAATTGAACTCCCTTACTCGATAATGTGAATTATATTAAGGCCGCGAAGCGGTGTGAAGTAATAGTTCAGATTATATTAACAGATCAGACGAAGAGAAATATATAAGATAACAAATGGCCGGAATTCCACTTTTAAATCACTTTTAAATTCCACTTTTAAAACCAAGAGGATCCATGGTCTACCCATAAGGCCTCAGAACCTTGCGGTCCCATGATACTCCAGTGGCGTTTTGATGCAATCGAGAACTAAAATAGAATAGACACTGAAGCAAACGTAAACCCAAATATAACATTTACAAAAATGCGCACCCTTTCAGACGATATGTCTCCTGAAACTGACTGAATGAGGCTATGATACAAACCCGTTTATGGAAAGTAATGGTGTTGAAGATTTACGCAAGTGGAGTTGCAAAGTTTAACATCAGGGCCCGGTTGTTCGAAAGCCGATTAACGCTAATCCCGGACGATTAAACTTTAACCGAGGATTTCATTTCTCGTTTTTAAAATGTTTTAAAAAGGTTACTTATAGCTAGTAGAAAATTTTAAATTGTTGAGTTATTTAACTGGATTCAAAATTGACGCTAATCCTGGGTTAGCTTAATCGTGCTTTGAACAACTCGGCCCAGAACGTTAACATGAGAAACAGTTGACGCGGATAAGCTGAGAAACATTCAGTTCTCGAAAGTTGCCAATCACTTTCTGATCAACAGAAACTTTCATCATTTCTGACTTGGAAATATATTCCGTAGTATGTTTATGATGGCATGTCGAATGCCAGTGTGTCTCATCTTCCAACAGTAGATCAGAGGATTGAGAGAAAAATTAAGTAACAGCAGCGTCCGAGTGTAAAGTATGGCATGACTTACCGAGCTACTTTGTCCATTGCTTATTAAGGCAAGTATGGCGCAGACATTTGGTAAATAACAAGCTACAAACACCAGATATACATAAAATGTACCAACTGCCGATTTTCTCAGCCTCGCAAAGTTTGATATGGTGTCACCATTCGGTGCACTTTCTCAGTGTACTTGCAGGGCATGCATTTCATTTACGTGGTGTCGTACGGCTAAATAAATCTTATAATAGAAAAATCCTGTAGAGATATAGCAAAAATCCTCAATTATTGCAAAAATAATGTATGCAACTTTAATCGAGATCCAAAATGTAGTCAATGGAAGAAAGGCACTGAGCAACCAAATTGAGATCACCACAGCAACAACACGCTTGTGAGTTACAAGTTCCCGGTATCTGAGATGAAGTATAATAGCGAAGAATCTGTCTGCACTTAGAGCTGTAACACAGAAGAACGAAGCATATCAAAGGAAATTAGCCATCTTGAAAAGCGCATTGACCAAAGTATCATACATTTCTTTGTTTTCAATGTTTTGTCCCATCTCCATGACAAGACGTGCAACGTACAAAGGTTGGACAACTAAACCAACGCCAAGATCAGAAACAGCCAGACTCAGGAGCAATGTTTTCAGAGGATTTGGTAAGGACGAGGTTTTTCTCAGCGCCAGTATTGTTATAGTGTTCAACGTGATGGCAGTGAAGAATAAGAAGACGTTAAAGACGCAGTTGACGATACGCGACGAATATAAATCTTCCGCTTCTGTCATGAATTGTCGAGAAAAAGGCAGTAAATACAAGTTTCAAATGAATTTTAAAAATAGCTACCTTCTGAGGATGTAAGGTTCCACGGAATACTTCTCGTGTTGCACTCTTAACCTTTTAGAAATGATCTATAAAAGTCGGGAGCTGATAGTCAGAGCACGATGTTCCACCGTAAAAACTTCAGTGAATCAGCTGTAAACATTAGCCGGGTCGA
Source organism: Dendrophyllia cribrosa (assembly GCA_024195265.1). Lineage (NCBI taxonomy): Eukaryota > Metazoa > Cnidaria > Anthozoa > Scleractinia > Dendrophylliidae > Dendrophyllia > Dendrophyllia cribrosa. The sequence goes on along the minus strand of JAJLRJ010000012.1, from coordinate 7,404,973 downwards.
CTGAGACGTGGAGAATTCGTGATATCTGCGTTTTACATCCTGTTTTAAACAGGTAATAAGAATACAGTATTCAGTTAGAATGCAGTAAACAGCAAAGAACACTAACTTCATTAGAGTTTAATTTTCTGTTTGCTTGTGTGCAATTTCTTTTACTTATTGAGCGATTTGTAAAAAGAGCTCTTTAATTTGCAGTTGTGAGCATATATGTGACATGCAATGGCATAAATAATGACGACAGCAAAAAAAAAAAAGAAGCGAGTTCAAATGACAATTAGCAAATTTAAAAGGGAAAAAACCTTCCGGTCAATTTTACGGTCTCCTTTGATAGAAATTATTTTTTCAGTTGACAGCGATCAATTCATTTTCCTTTTGCATGGGTGAAATTTCTTTTAAAGTTACTGAGCCAGTGCGACAGAAAATCCTTTGCACGCAATAATAAATAGTTACGATAGTAAAAAATATAATAATATGAATTATAATTGGACTTCGAAGCGGCCTGAAGTAATAATTCAGGTTATAATTATTTATAACAAGTGGTAGGAATTGCCGATTTGTTCTTAAAACCACTTTCAAATACAAGGGGGCCTGGGTCTACCCCATAAGGCATCACGCAGAACCTTGTGGTCCCATGATACTCCAGGAGATCGGCACTGAAGCAAGCCTACACCCAAATATGTTCTTTTTTCCACGTGACTTGATGTTTTTATGGCAACAAGATTTTGACCCTCATGATTTTCGAAATTAAGAACGCTTCTGAAGTAGAGCGAATAAACTCCCTTGAAACAAGCAAACTGAACACTTGAAATCTTAAGCCTGGAGGCCTCTAACCACTCTCCCTCGGACATTGAAACAAATTAGTAACGACTATTAAATTACAGAAAACACTCTAGAACAGTGTCTTGTATACCTTTTCGTTACCACAACCGCCAGTGTCAACTCGATATGAATACAATTTGGTGTCTTAACAATAATAGTGAGCAGCAACATAATCAGGATTTAAGAGAAATATATGAGAAAAAAGAATATAAGCTACGAAAAATCTCGAATTGATCGCTTTTTACCAGAATTCACTGCGCCACGAACACATTTTGGGCCAGAATGCACTGCGCCACGAACAATAGCCTCGCTTTCATAAGCTTAACCTTATTCGGCCTGGAAGGGAGGGGGGGGGGGGGGGGCACAAAGTGCCCGCGCTAACTTTCAACATTCATAACTTCTTTAATATGTATTCAAACGCCATCAAACTTTGTGACTTTTCCTAAAATTTATCTGGCAACAATTTCCTATGACAATTTTTTGATCACGTGACTTGATGTTTCCATGGCAACAAGATTTTGACAGCCATGTTTTTTGAAATTTGCATATTTGTACCTTTGAATGAAGAAAAACAATGTTTATTGGTATAACTTTTATATTTTTACGTCATTTAGCGTTTATTTATTGGTTTTCATTAATTTTGGGTGGATTTGGACGGTTTTTAAGGGGTTTTAAAAAAATTCAGAAATCCAAGATGGCGGCCGCATAACTAATTACCTAATAACTTCGTCATATGACGTCATCGTTCCATTGTGCGGACCGCAAAGGAGACAGTTTTGGACGTATTATGTACCCTCTAGGTTTCATTGTCATAGCCTTAATGTTCTTGAAGCTACGAAGGGGGGGGGGGGGGGCACAATGTGCCCCCCCCCCCCCCCCCCCCCCCCAGGCTCAAAAACTCAAAAAAAGCCCAGGCTGAATAGGGTTAAGACTTGCTTTCCATGGTGATTCAAGCTGTTGGCTGCGAGATTTGTAATATTTTGGTCCAACATGCCCAGTCGAAATCGGAACTCAATTGTCGAAGGCTACCGCGAGTTGAGCGAGGACTGTGAGGCATGACGATAGGACCGTTGGATAGCAAAGATTTTCAAAGATTGTATGGGATCAGTGAAAGACATTTATTTTGAAATCACTCCAACAGCGGTCGATGAGACTAACTGAGCTGAGTGCGTGGGGACGCGAAACCTAAGCTGAGCGCGTGAAGACGCGAACACGATACGGTTAGCTAGTAACGCAACATACTTAACTCAATAGTTAACCTAAATTTTCACACCTACCTCGTGGTGAACTCGTCCTTAGCTCAACAATATTCTACAGACATTGCAAGAACTTGATGCGTGAATTGACAAAATTAGTCCTAATATAAGCTAGAGTTTTCGTCGATTCATCCCGTTTACATTTGCTTTGCTTCCCCTTAAAAAAACAAGACAAAATTCTGTAATACCAGTGAGACGATAAAACAGCATTATTACAACAAATTTACCGCAGCAATTACTGTCTTTTGGATACACTAGTATATTCATAACACTTAACTTTAAATACAAATTGAAAAGCCACTGGAGAATCATGGGACAACAAGGTTCTTGGTGCTGGGCCGCGCTGAATAACGCACTGCGCATGTTCGTTACGTCACTGCTGTCCTTTGCTGGAAAATTTGTGAATGAGTCAGTTCTCGTTTAATTTAAGCCAAAATTTTACCCTTCTCCGGAATCGATAAAAACATTTGTTCCAATTTAAGCCAAAATTTCACACTTTTACCGATGAAATCAAAATTTCTTCCAACTGAAATTAGATATATTATTGTAGTAGTTGTCCAAAAACACAGACTTTCCTTGACCAAGCAACGCGGTGCTCAACCAACGGGGTTTTTTATGGTACGGGGTAACCACATAAATGCCGGTCATTTTAAGATCGCTCCAAGTAGTTTTTTATGGGTCACACTTCCCTTTTTGAATGCGCTTATACATAATCTTATTTAATTAGCTCAATGAATCAGAATTTAATACCAGATGTCAGGTTTGGATGTTTATGCTAATCAACGTTTCCATAGCAACGGTAAACAAACATGGCGAGAAACAGTTTTTCCTAATGTCTTCCGATTTTGGGGCTACCCGCGACAAGCGAATAAATGCGCTATAATCTACATCGTGTAGCACACTAAATGGCGAAATTTTAAACAAATTAAAATGTTAGATTTTTAATAAATCGCTGAAACATTTTTAACATGCGTTTTCATGTTTGAAATACATGTATAAGCGGTCAAAACATTCCATATCTCTCACAAATTATCATAAATTATCACAGAAAGTTTGCACAGACTTTAATTATTACTCCCTGCAAATAGCTTTGACTAACTCCTCGGCAATAAAAAGATCGAGCTTTTTATTCAAATGTAGTTTTAGAAGAGTGAAAACGTCAAGCAAAACTGCATTTAAATAAAAAGCTCGATCTCGATCATTAATTATTTAAGAACACCGACGCCATTGGAGTTGAATTTTCTGTTTGCGCGAGGGAAATGTCTTTTCAAGGTATTAAGGATTTGCGAAAACGACTCCTTTGCACATGTGAGCTTGTTGGTCAAAAATAATAAAGATACACGGTCATTGACGAATTTCAAGGAATTCAGCTAAAATTTAGGCTAAAAATTTGCGATCTCAGCCGTGACAGTAATTGAATACTCTAAATGTCAGCAACCAGTTGAAAAAAAATATCAGTGAATTTTACCTACACCTTCAAAGAAGAAAAGATTTAAGTTGAAACCTATTTTATTTTTCCACGATCTTTCTATGACCTGTCTTCTATCCCTCAAATAGAACTACGAGGATACTATTAAACCCAACGAAAACGCTATACCTTTTCTTTGTATTTACGTATCTACATTTCCATAAATTATAAATAGTACATGGCATTGCTGGAAAAGGAAGCAAAAGTTTATTGTGATTCTGCTTGAAAATACGATAGAAACTGTTTCCTTTTTGCAACCATGTCCATATTGACGGCCGGTATGATCAGTTTTATAAGTGTAACATCGTAATAATGTTTGCTTTAAAAACGATACATGATAAGGAAAAAGCAAGACAAAGTTTAGTTATCAAAAGTTGTTTTTCTATTCTTACTGTTTTGCTTTCAATAACTTGCGCCAGCTTTCCTCAATTCTGATTAGGAAAAATATTCCGCAGTATGTTCATGATGGCGTGTCGAATGTGTCTCATCTTCAAACAGTAAATCAAAGGATTGAGTGAGGAATTGAGGAACACCAGTGTCCGAGTGTAAAGGTGGACATGACTTACCAAGCTTTCTTGTCCACCACTTATTTTGGCAACCCAAACACAAGTGTTTGGTAAATAACAAACTACAAACACCAGATACACATAGAATGTACCAATTGCAGATTTTCGGAGCATCGCAAAGTTTGATGCGGCCGTTTTACCATTCGGTGCAAATTCTTGTTGTTGCAGGGCTTGAATTTGATTTGCGTGACGTCGTACGGTGAAATAAATCTTACAATAAAAAAAAGATGTAGATATGTAACAAAAAGCCTCAATAGTTGTGACAATAACGATAATAATATTAATCGGAATCCAAAATGGAAACAGCGAAAGAAATACACTGAAGATCCAAATTGAGATCACCACATCAACAAAACGCTTGTGAGTGACAAGTTCCTGGTATCTGAGATGAAGATGAATGGACAAGAATCTGTCTGCTGTTAGAGCTGTTATACCAAAGAAGGAAGCATAAAATGAAATATTCATTATGTGCTCATGAGCTTTGACCACGTTAGCATAAGTTTCTTTGTTTATATTGTTTTGTTCCATCTCCATGACAAGACTTGCGATGTACAAAGGCTGGACAACTAAACCAACACCGAGATCAGAAACAGCCAGACTCAGGAGCAATGTTTTCAGAGGCTTTGGTAATGACGAGGTCTTTCTCAGTGCGAGTATTGTTACAGTGTTCAACATGATGGCGGTGTAAGAGGAGAAAGCGTTGAAGACGCAGTTGACGATGCGCGACGAATATAAATCTTCCGCTTCTGTCATTGTATGACTTGTAGAGAAAACTGCAGTGAGTACAAGCTTCAAGTGAAGTTAATTACTATTTTTCAGTATTTTTTCTTACTATTCCAAAATAGTTACCTTCTGTAGATGTAATGTTCCACAAATTCTTCTTGTGTTGTACGCTTTACCTTTCGAATTGATCTAAAGCCGGGAGCCGATAGTCCGACGACGATGTTCCACCAAAAAATCTTCAGTGAATCAATTGTTGTGTCGACTGAGACGTGATATCTTCGTTTTGCGTCCATCATATCAATCCATTGCTTGCTGGCAAAATGTACCTTAAAAAAACAATATGCAAGTGTCGCTAAAACATAATGTAACTACTTGCATACTGTTTTTCCTCCAATTTAAAGCCTTGCCTATGGGTTTAAAACTCCTGCTTTGCACAGGTAGTTATAAATGGAAATGCACTTGACTGGTTTACTCCAAACGAGCATTTTAGCTCAACCAGTTAGGGAGCAGCAAACATCAATGATTATTATTTAAGAACATCGACGTCGTTGTACAGTATTCACAGGTTAATTAGGCCACTGCAGTTTAATTTTCTGTTTGCGTGAGTGCAATTTTTTCAGTTTGATAAGTTGTGGGTCTCTGTCATGTCCATCTTAAATAATAAGGGATAGGAAAATAATTAACTCGAAAAAGGCGGCCAAGATTAATATTGTGAAAATTGTAGTTATCTTTAAAGAAGATGTAATTTGCAATAAAGTTTACCGCATACAGTTGTCTTGTTATACCCGATTTCAAATACAGCTTGTGCTTTTTTATATATTGTCAGTAGCCTGAATTTCAGTGATCTCCTCTGATGATTGATTCCCAAGAGTCTGTCTTTCAGTAATGAGTGCGGATCACAGAAGACAGCTGAAATTCAAGCTAAAATAGCACGTTCCAATTTGTAATAAGCTGAACTGCCGTTAATTTTATTTACAATTGTCGCATTTGGTAATAACTCTGGTAATTTCTAATAATGTTTGCCGTATTTTATAATAATGAATCTATCACAGAATGCTATGAAACGTTGTCGCAAGTTGTAACAAGTCCAACTGTCACTGCAGAGTTAATTGAAAACAAGGTTTGCTGCATTTCATAATAGGGTCATAATAAGGCAGGTATCGCATAGTAATAACACGTTGTTGTAATTTGTAATAACAGTTGTCCCGTTTTGTAATATATATGTTAATTTGCAAAAAGCATGTCGCATTTTACAATAATGAATACATCTTTTGCAATTTGTTATGACTGTTGTCAATAAAACCGATTCCCAATGAAAGAGTTACAGTCAGAGAAGCAGGTCACTTGACTGATTTCATAAATTTTTTAAAATATTAAGTTGAGGTTACTGTCAACCCTTTAGATTGCCTTTTGGGGAAAATCTTTCGTACGCGCACTATTTTCAAAGAAATCCTACAAAAAAACTTTATATCATTGAAAAACTAATAAATTATAGTTTCCGATAATGGTAATTATTTTTCCTCTAGGTGAACGCGCGCAAGCCTTCAAACGCAGTGCTTGCGTCACTGAATTACCAGCCTCTGTGTTAGCGCGAACATCAAAACAAACTGGTGTATATTACTCAGGAATTAATGGACCAACATATAGTATGTGAGGCTTTTTGGATATTTTCATTAGTTCCCTAGTAAATCCACTTTGAAGTTGGACAATATCATTTTTTTCTAGGCGCGTCACACTCTGGGGCGCCGCGAGAAAAGCATTTCTAATTTCGAAAAAGCTGGTGCACTACCCAACGAACATACTGGCCAAGTGTCGCGAAAACCTGACAAATCTACATACGGTAGCAAAAAATGAACTCCTTCACCATTACAAATGATAACGAATTCAACGGAAGGTTTAGGTAAAATAAAAAGATCTCAACTGACAATAACCGTTACTCCCATTTGTCAGCAATCAGTTGAGAAGATCTCATAATGGAACAGTTAAACAAATGTACGCAATAAGTACGTGTTGACAGCTCATGCGTTGGAGTTAAAAAATAAATACATCAAAAGAAACATGTTTGCAATTCTATCCTTTTCGCACCATTTTCTATTCCCTAAATAAAACTACAAGGATATAATATTTTGAACGCAACGGCAACAACAACGTTTTCAACATTTATATATTATTCGTTTTCATATCAAACATTACACTGCCAAAAACGATCGAATGACAACGTATATTTGGTGGTCCAAAGTTCAATACCTTTATAGTATGTGAGCGCAAATATAAAACAAAATATTGAATTCATTGAATTCATTGAATCCAGTCTGAATCTGTGACTTGAAGTTGAAAGTTGAGAAAAAAAGAAACGTTTAATAAAAATGCAGTCAAGGGTGTAGAAGTAGATTTCGAGTTAGGGGGAGTTAAAGATTCAAAAGACTGATTATATTTATAACCTCAAAAGGTTGTCGGCATTGCGGTCACTGTTATTTTCCGCGGGACAAACGAGCGACGGTTCAAACAGGCAGTGAGTTTATAAATTGAACGACATTGAGTAGCACCGTAAAATATAAAAATCAAACACTCAAAAATATAGAAAAACGTAACAATATCGACAAGGAACAATATAGTCCCGAAGAGATGAATTGCGAAAACAAGTTGGCGATGACACCAGCCATGATCTTGAATCTTTGCGATTTTGGTTGCGGAAAACCTCACGAGTTTTGTTAATTTTTTTGGAACGGAGACATTTCGCGTTTTCTTCGCACGAAGTTTCATGTAATGAAGTCGCAGTACACATATAGAAAGATTAGATTGGAGGGTTGTGGCTTTTGTTGATTAATTTTATTTAGATTCATTTATTACATATTGATGATGGAGCAAAGTTTTACTCAAAATTTTACTCAAATTGTATGACTTTGTTTAGATTTACATGAATGCAAGCTAGACCTAGTATGTCTTCGGAGAATCCACGAGTTACACTGCAAAGTTTCGCCTTGTAGTAAGTTACCCATGACATAGGCGAATTGTTAGATGTAATTTAAAAAAAAAAAGACATGTGTGTACCATGATTAGTGTTCTTGGTTCCCATGGAGTATCAAAAGCTGTATTACTTCACCGTCTCCGATCTCTGGCAGCTTTCCTCGGAAATATTTCCCGTAGTATGTTCATGATAGCATGTCGAATGTCCCTCATCTTCCAACAGTAGATCAGAGGATTGAGAGAGGAATTGAGGTACATCAATGTCCGAGTATAAAGTCTGAGATGACTTACCAAGCTGCTTTGTCCATTGCTTATGAAAGCAACCACAACACAGGTGCTTGGTAAATAACAAGCTACAAACACCAGATACACGTAGAATATACCAATTGTAAATTTTCTCCGCCTTGCAAAGTTTGATATGGCTTCACCATTCGGTTCAAATTCTTGTACATGTACGACTTGAATTTGATTTAAGTGGTGTCGTACGGCTAAATAAATCTTATAATAAAAAAATCCTGTAGTTATGTAACAAACGGCCTCAATAGTTCCAACGATAATGATTCTTATATTTATCGGAGTCCAAAATTCAGTCAACGGAAGAAATGCACTGAGCACCCAAATTGAAATCACCACAGCAACAACACGCTTGTGAGTTACAAATTCTTGGTATCTCAGATAAAAATGGATTGCCAAGAACCTGTCTGCAGTAAGAGCTGTTACGCCGAAGAACGAAGCATAACAAAGAAAATTCCCCATTTTGTGAAGTGCATTGGCCACGTTATTGTAAGTTTCATTATTGATATTGTTTTGTTCCATTCCCATGACAAGTTTTGCAATGTACAAAGGTTGGACAACTAAACCAACACCAAGATCAGAAACAGCCAGACTCAAGAGCAATGTTTTTAGAGGCTTTGGTAATGACGAGGTCTTTCTCAGCGCGAGTATTGTTACAGTGTTCAACATGATGGCGGTGTGAGCGAAAAAGATGTTGAAAACGCAGTTGACGATGCGCGACAAATATAAATCTTCCGCTTCTGTCATTGTACGACTTGTAGAGAAAACTGCAGTAATACAAGCAGAAGGTTCAAATAAAATTAATTATTTTTTTTTTCAGTACTTTTTTCGCAGTATTTCAAATACTTACCTGATCTGAGGCCGATGTTCGATTCAACGGAATGACTTCTCGTGTTGTTCGCTTTACCGTTTAAGAACTGATCTAAAGCCGGGAGCGGAATTAGTGATCTCTACGTTTTACGCCCATATTCAATTGATGTACGGAAAAATATACGTTCAAAAACAATGCTAGCTTCCGCTAAAACACATTGTGGTTTGATAGCGTTTTTCCTTTTCTCTGGGCTTAAAACAGATGTCCCGGACTTCTCATAAAAAGTTCCTGCTTTGAACAGGTAATTTTAAATGGAAAATTCACTTTACAGGCTATGCTCGAAACGAGAATTTTAGCTCGTCCAGTTAGGAAGCAGCAAACATCATTACTATTTAAGAACATGGACGCCATTATATTCACAGGTTAATTCACCATTGGAGTTTAATTTTCTCGGTTTGCGTCAGTGCAATTTTTTTTAATAAGCTGTGGGTCTTTGTCATGTCAATCACAAATAATGAGAGATATGGAAAAAATTAACTGGAATAAAGAGGCCAAAATTAATATTGTGACCTGATCGTAGTTATAAGGTCTTCTTAAAGAAGATGTAACGATACTACGATTTTTAGAACTATTAAAAGCTAGAAGGGATTGTATGGATGGCTGTTTACGTCGTCATTGTGGTAAGCAACCACAACAGCAACGCCAAGGAAAACGTACTATGAAAAAAAAAAATACACAAAGATATAAAAGAATTCTCGCAATTGCTCCAATTTGTTCTATTTTTCTTATGTGACTGAATTGTCTAGAAGGTGAATTTGTAGGGGCAGCTTTCAAGTTTAAACAGAGAAAGGAAAATTAACCGTCGTTTGTTCACGTTCTCCACAAAACCTTAAATTAGAAAAAAAAAAAAAAACCGGTCAATTGAAATAAAATTTGGGTAAATCGTGGTTGACCCAAAAAATCTCTAAAAAGCCCGCCGTCAAGAGTTTTATGCTGTGTTCACATCATGTTTAGAGCAAACATGTTTCAACGAAACACGTTTCCCGTTTAAAATGTTAGCAATAATTTATTTTTAATGTTTACATGAATTGTTAACTTCAAAACACGTTTCACGCCTGGTTCTTTAATTTGTGATGTCGAAACAGGCATAAGCTCGCATGAAATATTAATAATTACACATGAAACCAAAAAAAAAATTAGACTGGAACTTGTTGTTGCACGATTTTGTGGCTTAATCTCACTTTTTAAGTTCTACGGAAACGAACGTATTTCGTCTGGCTTAGATCGAAACTATACACTTGTACCTCGTGAGGTAGTTTTAATAATGCTTAGGATAAACAAGTTTTAATCATGATTCGCGCAATACGCCGCCTGATGTAAACACTTTTCACAGTGAATCATGTTTTATTCTTGACAAGACTAAACATGTTTCGTCCTAGTGTGAACACAGCATTAGTATCATGGAGCTTGCATAATTGCCCCATCGAGAGACCAGTCACACATTTGTTCGAGGCCTGCATTGTACCCTCCTCTCCTCCCTTCTAGTACCACTCTCCTCTCCCCTCCCCCCACTCTCCCTCCTCCCCTCCCCTTCCCCCGCTCTCTCTTCCCCTAACAAACGTTAAGGCACAACGTACGATTTTGTTTCTTTTTCTGTATTGCCTTTCCATTTTATTATTTTTTTTTTCAACCTTAAAAATTAGTATTTGAAATTGCTATTCATGTTTATTCTCCAGTGTACTGTGGAGTTCTTTTTTCTTTGAATGCTCGAAGTCCCTCTAATCTGTCCTTCGTTGGTATAACCTGTGGAAACAAATTTCACATGGTTGAAAATCAAAAGAATGTACATGACTTAACCCTTTCACTCCCAGAGTCAATTATGGAGACATGTAGCGTAGTTCTAACTTTTGAGTCTATGGATGAAATCCTATGGTGTGACCATTCAAATGAAACCTCTTCAGCAGTACTTTTACATGGTACCATTTGTTCTAACTTTTGAGTCTGTGGATGAAATCCTACGGTGTGACCATTCAAATGAAACCTCTTTAGCAGTACTTTTGCATGGTACCATTTGTTTTTCAATTTTTACAAATGAAATTTGGGATTTTTCTTGAATTTTGATTTTTGGCACTCTTGGGAGTTGAAGAGTACTAAGAGTTAACCCTTTGACTGTCAGAGTCCCGCTTTGAGTCGTGTATAAATGTCATCCTAACCTTTCAGTCTCTGGATGAAATCCTGAAGTGTGACCATTCAAAATAAAGCACTTGAGCAGTACTTTCCTGTGGTGCTGTGCTGTACAAGGTGGTTATAACTTTTTAGTCTCTGGATGAAATCCTACAGTGTGACCATTCAAAATAAAGCACAGTAACTTCCAATGAAGCTGTTTGTTTTTCAGTATTCATAGAATACAATTTATTATTTTTATGAATTCTGATTTTGAGCAGTCTTTGCAGTAAAAGGGTTTATACACAATTATTGGATGTGGCTTTTGTGATTTGCAACATGCAAGTATTGTGACATTAATTGCCCCTTTATTGTTTTCAGAATCTCTGTATTAACATCTTTTTGGACATTCCTGCTCCGTAATAAATAAAAGCAAATTTTAGGAGGCTTTAGGCTCTTAGTCAATACTATGGCCTGCGAGAGTGGACACCTTTTCCCGCTTTGAGACAAGAGTCAAAAAAAAGGAATCTGCTCTTGCAAGTAAAGCCCTGGCCAAATGGGAAGGCAAGTTAAATGTAAAGCAAGTTTCCAACTTGTGATAACTTGCAACTCTTTTTAGCTCACTCTTGCGTGTACTTGCAAAGGCTTGCATTGACTTGCAATCACTTTGATCAAGCTCAAATTTGTTGGCAAGTACAGTGTAGATGCAAATTTTCACCATTTGGCCACCAAACACGAGTAGTCGCAAGTCAATACAGACGGTCACCTAGTTACAAGCATGACCACGCGGGACTAGGCCAACCAAACTTCAAGAACTTGCGAGTCAACTTGCGAGTCAACTTGCGACTGCACTTGACCATCCAGCACAAGTTAACACAAGTTGTCATTTTCCAACTTGCATAAACTTGCATTGCCGTTTGGCAGAAGCAGTCATCTTTATCCTCAGCCTGGAAGCAGCCATTGCGTTTTAACTGACTCCAGTTATTTTTGGCGTGAATTTATGATGTAAGTGACTGAACTGTTACTGTATACCTGTGCATAGCAGCCTTCCTCAAATGACATGGCAGAATTAAGGTCAACCTATAGACAAGATAACAAAAAGTTAAAGAACTTAGACAACACGGTGTTGGTAACTTCAGTTGCACTTCATAAGCTTACATACAGTGTGCAGAAACGTGTGTCTGTTGTGGTGTATGTTAGTACAATTGTTGCCAATTTTTCTTGTAATTTATGCCACCACAATATTGTAACAAATGATACATTCTATAAATGTAACACCACCTTAAGGAAGCATTGTACAGTACTAGTATAGTATCTTGCAATGGTTCATCAACTAGACTAAGAAAGCATTGCGAGACAAGTTAATGTTCGAAAACAATGGAGTATGTAACAAAAAGTGTGCTATTATTGCTTGGCAAATCACACTGCCAGACAAGTTGCTAACAAGTATATTAACAACATTATTTTAAATAAACTAGAACTGACATTTCAGTACCTTCTGCAACCGTTGTTCAAAGCAACTTGTATGTGTTGCCACAAATTTTTAATTTTTTTATAGTTATTGTATGTAATAGCCCACGGCTCACTGGAAGACCATTTTTGTAATGAATGTGATCCCGTGTTTTTAAATAAAAGATGATGATGATGATGATGATGAATTTGCTGCCCAACTTGTTCACAACAAAATTGCCAGACATGTTAATGTTGTTTACATCAAATGTAGTTTACTCCAAAAAGAGTTACAACAATACCTGCATGCCTCTATTGATTGACAGTTTGGCCATCCTGACTGCGACAGGTCCCCTTGGTAGAATTTCCGCGGCGAGTGCGAGGGCTCTTTGATAAGCTGCATCACCATTCTCATTTTGTGTAACAGCGTAATCTGCTAAGCCAATTTCAGCAGCCTCTGTGCCACTGATCATTCTTCCGGTAAAAATCATTTCTTTGGCTTTAGATACACCAATCAGTCTTGGCAGACGCTGTGTTCCTCCTGAAAAAAAAATAATAATATTTTTGTGCTTAGTAATGAGAGGGTATAAGAATGAATATTGTAGATGGTAGTACTGTAGATCATCTGTCAATTATCAGCAGTGGATCCATGGTAAGGATCAGTGGTTGATTCAAGGGTTGTCAATGCAACTGATGCTTATACATGTATACCTAATTCAATAAAGGTTGCTTTGGGCATTGGGCAATTGCGCAGTGGGAAGCTATTGTTTGGCGGTCACTCAAGAAAGCATTGCATTGTGTTCTGTATGCCCAAATGCCCAATGCCCAATTACCAATGACCAATTGCCAAAGCAACCTTTATTGAATTAGGTATAAATCTCTCGTGTAGTATCTATTTTTATTTATTTTTTTATTTGCATAAATTATATTTCATACCTACATGTATTGTACCATACCCTGGTGTCAAAAATGAAAATTCAAGAAAAATCCCAAATTTCATTTTGTATTTAATATAGAAAAACAAATGACCTATTATGCAAAGGTACTGCTGAAGAAGTTTCATTTGAATGGTCACACCACGGGTTTTTGTCGACAGACTCAAAAGTTTAAGAACTACAAGTCATGTCTCCATAATAATTGACTCTGGGAGTGAAAGGGTTCAGCATTGTTTTTAATACCACATGAATAATTATTGTATAGTCGAGTGTTTTTAAACATGAGCCTACTGCTCGGGAGATTGGGTGACCACTCCTTACACTAATTTACTTAGAATACTTAGAATACAAAGTACATGTAGACCATTAATTTGCTCTGACAAAAGAGCTAAATGCTTAAAATACCAAGCAACTCTCAGACTGTCAATCGATTCCAAATTGGATCGTTAATGTAAGTAACAATGTAACCTCCTGAAGAGAAAAGAGGTTACAAGAACAAAATCTCCAATCAGCCATGGAAGACAGTGATGTTTAGAGAAGCGTTATCTGTGCTGTTAAAAAATTCAGCCACTGTTGGATTGATGGGCCAAAATCACAATATTAGTCATGCCCTTTTTTGCAGAACTATTCTATATAGTGACTACCAACATTACCTGCTCCAGGAATAATTGCCAAACGTGTTTCTGTCAGTCCTACTTTAGCATTATCTGATGCAATCCTGAAGTCACATGACAGGGCCATTTCTAGACCACCGCCCAAGGCGTGGCCATCCAGTGCAGCGATTGTCGGCATGGGGAGGTTATGTAGTTCCATTATTGCTGCCCGAGCTCTGGAGACAAGTGGACCAACTTCATGTTCCGGCATTTTTGCTCTTTCTTTAAGATCAGCACCAGCACAAAATATACCTGAACATACATGTAACACATACAAAATGTGAACAAAGTGCTGGGAAAAAATAATAAATATTTGGGTTGGGGCATAAACAGCTTATATGTATGCCAAAGTTTGAAATTTTACACTTACAAATTGTGTTTTTTGTAAGGTATGTAATGAGTTTAATAAAGATTATATTACATAATAATTATTGTAAATATGAAGAGTAGTGAGATAAAACTAATATCATTATACCTGGTGCATCACTTTTGAAAATAACAGTTCGAACATTCTTGTCAAACTTCACGCAAGTCAGGGCTTCTGTGAACTAAAAAGAATCTGACATTAATACCTTTTATGTGTTATTAACTTCTATGAAGAATGACAAATGTGTCAGATGCTTGCGTAACCATTTATTAGGTCAATAATGTCATGCTCACCATATGTAGAAAATTCTTGCTCATAGCATTTTTTGCTTCTGGTCTGTTCATTACAAACAAGGCAACACCTGGAAAGAAAACAACAACAAACAAACATAATTTAAGTCGTTGGCTCATCAGGCGATTGTGACTAAGGGTGCGTTCCTTTGGGATGATCCGGATCCGGATCACTGATCCAAGATCACACGGATCATGCTGCATCAAAGGAACCGATGAATCCTTGTCCAGAGTGGATTCGTCGGTTCCTTTGATGCTTCATGATCCGAGTGATCTTGGATCAGTGATCCGGATCCGGATCATCCCAAAGGAACGCACCCTAAATGTATGGAACGATGTAAATTATTAGTCATAATAATAGTAATAATAACAATAAATCTTATGTTATAAGTTATGCCAGATTATATAAATTCATCTAATGTCATAACAATTTAAGGCATTCTACAGGAGGCAGATTAGTACAAAGGGGGATCGGGGGCATGGCAGGGGGCTCTGAAGATGACATCTGAGTGGTTCAAAATTTTGTTTGTTTCTTTGGAAAAAAATTCTCTGACACCCCTTTTTAATAACCCATTTTAGGAGTAGATTAAATGTTGCTTTGAAAGCTTAATTTAAGCGCCCAAGCAGAGTTAACAATATTAGGTTATATGTTTGAATTAACGTAAACGACCAAAAGATTTATTACGCCTACTTACATGTATGAACCTAATATTGACCCTATTCAAGCTTACAGCTTTTTACACTGTACCTTCATGTTTTCCTTCTAGATATCGAAGGCTGAATTCTTCCGATGTTGATGGCGAATTCTCTGTACTGTAAAACGAGGAATTTGATAGAGAAAGCTTCCTACACGTTGAATGTCTCTTCAAAAGGCCGATAAGCAAGGAACTTCTGCCACTGTTGCTTCCAAGTCTGTTCATTACTGCCGCCATTTTGGTTTTGACAAGCTTACACGTCATGTAATTCCTTGCTTGTATCCTCTTGCCATTCTCGTCCCAGTGCAGCTTCGCGTTTGTGGATTGGGGGAGAGGGGGAAGGGATTTATGAATGGATGTGATCAGGTGTAGTGGAGGGGGGAGGGGAGGGATTCACATGACCCATAAACAAATAACGGGCTGCGTTGGAGACTCACTCAATCTCAAAACTCGTCCAAATAAAACCTTGCGAGAATTATTTGACATCCATAGTCTGTTCTCACAACCGGCCTCTCTTTTTCATTGGTGACATGTGCGTGCGCGAAGCGCGATAACGCGTACGGAGCTCGCGTGACGTGGGTGCTTCGCTCGTACGGAAGAAACAGATCGCTGTGAATGGACGCTATTGCACGTGATATTTGTCTCTAGATCAGTTACGTACATTCTACCATTTTGCTCTGAAAGTGTTCGTGCAAACTGCCTCTCGTAATTTTCCTTTTTGTTGTCGCTGAGTTAAATCACAAAATTTGAACCCTCACTGAAGCGACCACTTCTTCTATCTTGAGCGACCACGATTTATTGTGGTCGCTAATCACTTTACAGGGGGGTAGCTAGGATTTTTTAAAGAGGGGGGGGGGGGGGGGGGCACACCCAGGGTACTTACCAGATTGCCATGTCGACATCCATGCTGCGTTTAACCAAAATTATATAGCAAGGGGGGGGGGGGGGGGGGGGGGAGGGGTCACGAGCACCCCAGGACACCCCTTTGCAACGCCCCTGCTTTACTTATTTCGAACATTTACTTCTCGAATACCTTGCGTGGATTTTCTGCTTGATAGTTTATAAGAGCTGATAACCTTTAAACAAGGAACCAATTAGAGAAGGCGATTATACCGTATGTCATCCACGACACGTCAAACAATTCCAGCTAATTCCCTGAGTACCAAAAATCAATATTCAAGAAAAATGCCAAATTTCATTTTGTAAAATATTGAAAAACAAATGACAAAATGCAAAAGTACTGCTGAAGAGGTTTCATTTGAATGGTCACACCATAGGATTTCATCGACAGACTCAAAAGTTAGAACAAATGGTACCATGCAAAAGTACTGCTGAAGAGGTTTCATTTGAATGGTCACACCATAGGATTTCGTCCACAGACTCAAAAGTTAGAAGTACGCTATAATTGACAAAAATCGATGAGAGTGCATACTTATTTTAAAGCTGTATTTTTAGAGTATTTTAATTTCAGCTATGCTCATAACTCAGTATTTGTTTATTGAGAAATACAAATAACAAAATAAAACTACAGAGTAGCAAGTTTGTGTCGTAATACAAGTAAAATTGAAGTGTTACGGCTACGTGAAACACTCTGTCTTATCAGCGACCTCTTTTCCGGTTAAATAAATCTCTTGAGAGGACTGACTGAGTGACTGGATAACCTCAAGGCAGACCTTTTTTGACACCAAAATTCAACGCTTAACTCTTAATGATTTATAATTTTGCCTTTAAAAAATCCATGAAAGTATTGTTTTATTTTTTGGCGCAGCTTGTGCATACGACTAAATTAGAAACAGTCACTTTTGGAATGGAGTTCTGGATAACTGGATTTGCAGATTAGTCAAAAGAATCCTCGTTCTCACTTTCATCGTGTAAGCTTTCCTTGTGCACATATTCCTCCTTCAGGTTAAGGCAATCACAGGGCTTATAGACTAGGACTCCCTCTAGGAGCTTTCTTCCACTAGAAACCATGCTTCTATCGGACAGAAAGTGAATCACAATGACCAAATTGTTGTCAGAGGAGAGTACTTCACTGGCAAACTTGACCTGCTCCAAAACGTGCGCTTGGAATAGAAGATGGTGCTTGGAGTATACATTACACTCCCAATGCAGCCATTTATTCCTGCGCGAGAGACGCCCTTGGCTGAATGATTTGAATGGTTCGTCATCCTCACTGTTGTCCACAATAATCTTGTCGCCTTCTTTTAGCATCGCGCCCACGTTCGCGCGTGTAGCCTCGAGGGCGAGACCATCGATGGTGAACACTTCCTTTGGAAACAACATCCCAGATATAATTTCATCTTCGAACTCCTCCCTGTTGCATGGTCTTACTTGAATTCCAAGCCTGTCTTGCTCTTCGTTTACTCTCTTTAAGTCAAAATGTTTCTGATCTATATAATAGGCTAGCGTGTCTTGCTTGAAGAGGACTTGATCGGAGAACAGTTCTTGTCGGCGAGCGTATATTTGTTTTGGAGCGAAGAAAAACTCTCGGGAAACTTTCGGGTAATTTTTGCGAATAAATTCTCGGTTCGCTTCGACCATCTGGGTTTGAAGTCCCTCGCGTCGAAATTGGGGATGAATCTTCTCAACATCGCAGACAGAGTTTCGCCCTTCGTTCACAATGACAAAGGTGCGGAAACCAATGATTCGACCCTTTAAATCTGCAACAAAAGCCGAGCGCTTTGGTTCTGTTAGCCAACCCTTGAATCTGTGAGGAATACAGTCGTGTTCTACCTCGAGTCTATCTTCATAAGTGACCCGGGAGAGATTTATCACAGCTTCAAAATCGCTTTCTGAAGCTGGACGAATTTCAAGGTGCTTCATTGTGGATCCTTTGATCGGCAGAGAGAAGAGAATGTGAACGTAAAGCCTTCGGTTAAAAGACAGATAGAACTGGTGATAACAATTTGAACTTTCAGAAGTTTTGTAAGAAATTCGAGATAATGTCTTATTGTGCAGGACAATAGAAGTCCTTCCAATTGGCTGCGTATCACTTAGAGGGTAATTAAACTGTCTCTTATAAACAAGCTCCAAATTGCAACATTGGTCTGTTTGTAATTTTACAAAGCCAGCCAAAATAAAAACCCAACTAAATGATCTCTAGCGCTTAACACTGGAATAACATTCGACGAGATGTGAATTAATCGCAGAAACATCTTTCATTAAGTGTTGTTCGGGCGTCCATCTTATTCTTGCTCTCTTCTGTGTTACATGGCTTGTTGAGCAATTAAACTTATCTCCAACTAAGCTCCTTTCTATAAGTGAAGGCCTTTGTTTTCAAAGAAACCCAACAGGTTAGTGTTACTGCGTTGTTTAAAATTAAAGGGCCTTTTTAAAAGACATTATTTTTTGATTTTCACATTTTCCGCTTGGATCCGCTTGATAAAATTAAAGTAAAAAATTGTCGCACCGCATAACATTCGCACTCAGTACGGATAAACGAAAGTTTAGAGATGAATTGTTGTCAGCTTACGCAGTACGGATAAATATTGATGTTCATTCAGTGTTGGAAAAAGAAAACAGAAGATCATTCATCGAGCACGGGTATCTCATTTTTGCAGAGGTTCTGTTTTACAGTGTTTCTTCACGGAATTATCGGAGAATGTACGGCGGTTTTGCAAATTCACCCCTTATCAAAAATTACAAGTTTGACTTCTGTCTTGGTGATAACTCGTTTTTTGTGGGACGCATAACACCGGGGGGCCTGGGACAACCATATATACATGTAAGTGACGGGGAAGACGGAGTTTCTCCTCGTACCCTTTATATTAGGGGTCAAAATTTGTAGATTGGTACCGCGAGGGGCCCCCTCGTTTTTATAGGGAGTCCCCCCGGGTGTGCGACATTTGCAGACTGCATGCAGACTGCAAAATGCAGACTGAAAACTGAAGCAGTCTGCAGTCTGCAGTTTGAAGTCTATGAATGTCTCAAACCTGCGATTTTATTTGTTGTTGCTTTGATTCATTCCCGATATCTTGAATATTTTTCTGCCGATTTACGGTACTCTGGTACGTTCTCGAACTGTTTATAATCATTGTTACGGTTTTTTATCAACTGATACAATTTAATTTAGCTAAGTTTTTCACCGCGTTGAGATGAAGATGTTTTTCTCAGCGCGTTTATACGAAAACAGCTTTTATGCTCGATACGGATATCAAAATGCGTTTTCAATAACAACTGCCTCGTAAAGAATGACTGTGTGTTTATCTTTTCAATGTATGAACAGACGATAATCATGCGTGAAATCTGAGGTTGTCAGTCTGTCACGCTATTTTGACCTGTACAGTGTTGTTATAGCGGATGTGTATGTCTAGCAATGTTAAACAATTATCCTATAATGGAAGGAAAGGTTAGAAAAATATCAGAGATAAACGAGAAGCTGCAAAACAAAAAACTGGGAAGAATTGACTCGTTTATATAAGCTTACATTTGAATGGCTCTAGGACTTCATCCGTAGCTAGCGTGGGTAAATGATTTAACGAGAAAAAGGGTTAGGATACAGTGTTCTATGATTTTATCAGGGTAGCAGAATGTAGCTGTCGGTTTTAGGGCGTGGGGAGGGGTGTGCGTAAATAGTATCTAAATCTTTTAAATACACACGAGAAACGCGAGAAACACGCGCGGAACACACGATATAAAACAACGAGGAAGACTGGGTCTAAAACGAGGCGCGCGCAGTTACCGGCTTTGTAACCGCGCCCTTCAGGGAAAGAAAGTGAAAGTGAATCGAAATTGTATCAAGGTACATGTACTACACAGACTATAAATTGTAATCAAGAAAATGTCGGATCCTTGCTCTTTTTCCACACTAAGCGAGTGCGTTTGCACGCACATCAGTTGGTTCGTGAACATGTTGTTCGACAAACACATCCTTGATTGCCGTGTGGAGCTCGAGTTTGAGGTGAAGAAAAACAACATCAAAGAGCTGGTAAGGCAGATTTCATTGATTGGTGCCATTAAATTAAAGCTTAATAACCAGCGCGCAAAATCTTAAGGAGTAGAACTACTATAAGATGGCTTTTTTCAAATGTAAAACATAATTATTTACCCCAAATAAGAATGTAAGGAAGACTGAAGCAAACTTGGCCCAGTCCCCCCAGCAAGGAGAATTATTTTCTTGTTGATGCTGAGGCTCAAGTGGATGCGCGGTGGTCTAGTGGTTAGCGCGTCGGACCTTCAACTTGAATGTCGGTGGTTCAAGCCTGGTCTCTGCCATCGTGTTGTTACCTTAGACAAGAAACTTTGTTCAACGTTGTCTCTCTCTACCCAGGTGTATAAATGGGTACATGTACTGGCGTCATTAATGCTGGGGGGGTAACCTTGCATGGACAAGCATCCCATCAAGGGGGGAGAAGTAATACCCTCAGTAGGTTCATACCACAGAAACTGGGTTACACTCTGGCAGTTGGAGCCATTAGCTAGGCTTGTGAAGACTTCCTTTACTGTGGCTCAAGAGGTGAAGCATTGTCGATCTGCCCAGGAGGGATCAGTTTTTTAAAACCACCACTTCTAAACAGTATATCTCAAGGTTGTTTTATGCAACTGGCTCCATTTTCTGGCATAATCTTTTATCCTTCCCTACATTTGAACCCACTACTGTCAAATTATATTAAGATTTCCACATAATTCCATAGTCATTAATTATGCATGTATGTGCTATTGTTTTCCTGTACGCATTCTATTGTTCAGGCTTTTGTTTCAGTTTTAAGAACGGCATGTGTAACTAATGTATTGGGGTTAACAGTTATGTGCGATCGGCTTTGCTGGCTGTTGAGAACATGGTGAGAATCATTATTTATTGAAACAAATTTCTTTCTTGCAGTGTACAAACTTTCGTCAAAAGTTTGGTCAATGGCTCGATATTTGTTAGCGGCATTAACAGTTTGAGTTTGTAGATGTCTGCAATCATTTACAAAGGGTTTGCAGAGAGCATGCAAGGTTTGATAAGAGTTTATCAAGGGTTTGAAAAGGGTTTGTAAAGGGTTTCCAAAGGGTTTCCAAAGGGTTTGCGAAGTGTTTACAAAGGGTTTGCGAAGGGTTTGAAAAGGGTTGGTGAGGGGTTTGAAACCTGAGCTCAAACCCAGTTTGAAAGGGGCCTCAAACTCCCCATAAAGGCTTCTTTCAATAAGACGTGTTTTCCTACAGATCAGAGGGTTGCATACAGCATGAATATTTTAGAATAAAGGCATTTAGCAAGCTATCTGTTACTATAAGATAATTTATTCTTTCTTTCTCAACAACATTTTTCAGATTCTGGATACTCGAGACTTGACAATCAACCAGGTCACAAATGACGCAGGAGAGATACTGAAGCACAGCTTGGGTGATGCACACAAGGCATTTGGAAAACCACTAAGCATTGAATTACCTAAAGGTCTGAACAGGTAAAAACAGTTTGATCTAACTTTAAAGTGCTACTGCGATCAAATTTTTGATTTCCTTTTTTTACATCTTCGTGTACAATTAGACTTTCTTACTCATCTTGCCAAATTTCAATCCATTACGAACATCAGAAGTCATTTTATTTTAACATTTATGTCCGAGAATTTACGGCCGCCATTAATCAACCTTGTTCCAAGGCTTGGTTGCGAATAGGATAAAGTGACGTCAAAGGCTTAAACATACCTCACGGGTTGAAATTATAATAACAATAAGCGTAGAGAATTGCACGAAGAACAAGTCCAAAGTTTTTGTTGCTTTTCGCGTGATTTTCAATACTTATTGTTATTATAATTTCAACCCGTGAGGTATGTTTGGGCCTTTGACGTCACTTTATCCCATTCGCAACCAAGCCTTGGAACAAGGTTGATTAATGGCGGCCGTAAATTCTCGGACATAAGTGTTAAAATAAAATGACTTCTGATGTTCGTAATGGATTTAAATTTGGCAAGATGAGTAAGAAAGTGTAATTGTACACGAAGATGTAAAAAAATGAAAATTAAAAATTTGATCGCAGTAGCACTTTAAAGATGTGGTGTTATAGGGATTTTGACCTGTTTTTTGTCAAAACCATGTTTCATACAGTACATGTACAATACCTTTTATTAAATTTAATGCTTAACGCCAAAGGAAACGGAAATCAACCAATTCTTGAAAGAGGAACAAATCATAGTATTTTCTAGCCCATTTTGGGAATGAAAACTGTAAAAACTTGAAAAAGTTAGGCGAACTTTTTTCAAGTTGCAATGAAAGACTGGCCAATCATACTATGAATAGAGAGGCTCATTGACAGTTTTGGCACACAAGGGTGGTAATTACCACAAGACTCTGAAGGACCATTATTGTTTGTGACACTGCCTATTTAATTTAATTAAAACCTTGAAAATGAGACTGCAGGACTGTTTTTGGAACACAATTCACCACCCCTGAAGTGGCTACATCATGTATGTTGCAGGTAAAATCTATTCTCCAGGGCTCGAAATTAACTTTTTCGTTCAGGAGCCAACTGGCGACTAATGGGAACATTTTGGGTCGCCAGATCGTAAATTTTGGTCGCCAATTTTATTCAATATGTATCTTATATAAAACACACTTAAATGTTACTTTGCATGCAAGAAAAATCATAGGTAGAAAGAAGCAGCATAGGAAAGACTTACGAAAGTTAGCTTATTACCAGTGTTCACAGCTGACATGTCTTTAGCGATGGTTTGTTTTTAGTTTTTCGAGATGCAGGTAAGCACAAAACGTTCCGAGTTCATAGTTTTCATAACTAGACAAACAAGGGTCCTTTACCCTTGTTTTTACCTCTTCACAACATACCGTAAACACCGGCGTATATAAATTAAAGCCGCACTCGCAGATAAGCCGCACCCCTAGTTTGAAGCTCAAATTTTTGGGAAAAAAAGGTTTTTTTCTTAAATAAAAACGTAAGTCAGAGAATTGGCTCTAAGAAACGTGAGCTATACTTTGCTTCTATCCATCGAATCATCTTGTATTGAAAAAAAAAACACACTTTTGATCGCAGCTACGTTCATTTGCCCGCCGTTCGTTCAGGCCACAACAAGCTTAGTAGCCGTGCAAATTTTTTGAGGACATTGGGTTAACCAAGATGGCCGCTTGTTTACAGACTTTCTTCGGCTTCTATCTCGTTCGTCTTCGGTGTTCCTTCATTGCTAAAAGCTTCAAAATGTCCGACAAAAATAGCGAGTACTGTTTTAACACAGGTATTTTGACAATTTCAGGCTATATAAGTTTTGCTCCACATTATACACCTCAAATAAAGGCTCTCAAAGTCTGGTCAACTTATATCACTGGAAAGTACGATTGATAAACTATGATTTGCAGAACTCAGCGGATGTCCGCACCCCCGATTTTGAGCAAACATTTTGGGCACAAAAGTGCGACTTATACGCCGGTGTATAAACTAAAAGATTTGTTTTAGTGCAGAAGTTTTTTTTGTGGTTATCGGACAAAATGTGAGTCGCCAGCTGGCGACCAGTTCCGAAAATCTAGTCGCCAGCACTCAATTTTTGGTCGCATTGGCGACCAGTTAGTCGCAATTTGGAGCCCTGTTCTCAGGTTGAATCAACATTCAATATAGGTTATCCAATATTCATTCCAGGTACATGTTACAAGCTAACCCTAACACAAAGATACATGTACACCTGCACATGTAGCCAGTGGTGTGTTGGTTACAGTGTAGCTTTTTGTTACAAATAATAATAGAAAATAATAGAGAGACTTATATAGCGCACATATCACACATGTCTCATGGCGCTTTACATCCACTTATGAGAATGAGATCGGACGTCAGCTTATGAAGGCGCCACAGGCAGCCGCTATCGGTCCATTGTTGATCTCATCTCACCCACCCCACCCATGAACAAGTACACGTAACACTGAGGGTGGCCACAGCCAGGGTTTGTTACGTCCTCAGTGGTTCTTTTACATCCCCATGGGAGACGGGACCGCCATTTCTACGTAGTCATCCGAGCCACGTGAAGGTCTAACCATTTTCCGATGTCATAGCAAAGGCAGCACCTTCATCCTCAGGGATGCTTACACCAAGATAACTGATAAGAATACTGGGGTAACATATTTAAGTACGTAACCTTCATGTACATTGTATATTATATTGAATGCTGTTTTAACCTGAGACTGGATTTTACCTGCAACAGTTACTGCGCATTTAGTGCTGGCAAATTCTCATTTCTTGTGCAAGCAAAACCTGCATGACTTTGTGTACAGTTGTAGTTGCTGCTCTTACTAATAAAATATGAATAATATTAGGCATTAACGTTGATCTCTCAATATCAGCAAAAACACACTAAGATCATATCTTCTTATCCCTGTAGTGGTTCTAAGTTGCAAATCAAGATTAGTTACCAGACCTCCTCATCGGCATCAGCTGCTCAGTGGCTTACTCCAGAACAGACTGCTGGGAAAAAACATCCGTATTTTTTCACCCAATGTCAGGTGAGGTGAAGGTCATAATGTGAAACAGAAAGTAAAAGTTCTTTTGTCAAGGATCACAAAACTTCTGAACTAAATTATTTTAAAATTTACATCAGTCTTGTTTCTAACCATGAAACTACATGTACTAAATTTAAAGATTTCACTGCTCATGTGACATAACTGAAGAGTTGTTGCTACATGTACATGTACATGTACATTATTTGAAATGGCTATCAATGCTTTGTCAACTCCATTCTACCAAGTCCTGTAGTTCTAATTTATAGTTTGTGTTTCATAAAACATTTGTCGTGTTCTTTAACTTAAAATGTGCATTAATTAGTTTTGAGAATTAAGTGGTTCATTGTCGTGCTTATAAAATATTTCAACTTTTCCTTTTCAGGCCATTCATGCTCGCAGTCTTATTCCATGTCAAGACACACCTTCAGTAAAGACGCCATATCAAGCAGAGGTAAGCCAGGGCCCACAATTACAGTATATATGTTGTGGTTCAAATTTTTCCTTGGTTTAAAAATTTTCAAACCAGTTTAATTTTTATTTTCCTTTGTCCTTGATTCATTATCATAATCTAAGACAAAGGAAAACAAAATTTAAACTGGTTTGAAAATTTTCAAACCAAAGAAAAATTTGAACCACAACATATATGTATTAATATACATATATTTTATGGTTTAATTTTTGTTCTGGTTTGAAATTTTCAAACCAGTTTAATCTGAGTTTACTCTGAATCTAAGACAAAGGAAAAGAAAAATTAAACTGGTTTAAATTTTTTTAAACCAAAGCTAAAATTAAACCACAATATATACACCCTACATTGTAACTGTTTTGTGTAACTGTTTGGTGTACTCTTTGAACATCAAACTATTTCAAACAATTCCACTGAAGTTACATGAACATGAACCAGAAGTCTGGCAAGAAAATTTGGCAAATATAACACTTACTCTGATCTAAATCATTCAAAACTTTGAAAGAGGTACATAAATGTGTATACTAACATTGTTTTTTAGGAGGGTGAAAAACCGGCTTGTTCATATTACTGTACATTGTATGTTATGGCGAGAGACAAATACTCTCACCCCATGCAGTAAATTGAGGAAGTGTGATACAGTGTACTGTACATACGTTTTTTCTTTGTCAGGTAACTGTTCCCAAAGATCTTGTTGCTCTGATGAGTGCTGTAGGAACAGGGAGCGATGTTTACCCCCAAAACCCTGATCTGAAGGTTTTCACATTCACTCAAAAGGTACAAATTATTTCACGAACATTAAAATGTTATGTACACTGTTGGTAAAAGCCTCATAGGGATGACAAAGAGGTTCAACAAGTCTTTTGTTATCATCATCTCATGATGTTGTTGTCATTATTAAATTAATGATCATCACCATCATTTATTGTCATACATGTAATCTTTGTCGTCAACATCATCATCATCATATTTTGGTCATCATTTTCGTCATTTTACTGCACAGCAGTAAAAACCGCAAATACTATGATTTGATTTTTGTGGCTACCAATCAGAGATGAGATAAATAAATAAATAAGTAAATAAATAAATAAATAAATAAGTAAATAAATAAACTTTGTTTAATGAGGATGCCACTTAACATAGACCAGTTGAGCTGACTGGCATCACAAAGTGTCCTGGGGGGTGGTACACTACTCCATGACTGGCATCACAAAGTGTCCTGGGGGTGCACGCTACTCCATGACTGGAATCACTGTGTCCTGGGGGTGGTACGCTACTCCATGACCGGCATCACAAAGTGTCCTGGGGGGGTGCACACTACTCCATGACTGGCATCACAAAGTGTCCTGGAGGGGTGCACGCTACTCCATGACTGGCATCACAAAGTGTCCTTGGGTGTTGTACGCTACTTCATGGCTGGCATCACAAAGTGTCCTTGGGGTGCACGGTACTCCATGACTGTCATCACAAAGTGTCCCGGGCGGGTGCACGCTACTCCATGACTGGCATCACAAAGTGTCCTGGAAGGGTGCACGCTACTCCATGGCTGACATCACAAAGTGTCCTTGGGGGTTGTACGCTACTTTATGACTGGCATCACAAAGTGTCCTTGGGGTGCACGGTACTCCATGACTGTCATCACAAAGTGTCCTGGGGGGTGGCACGCTACTCCATGACTGACATCACAAAGTGTCCTGGTGCGTGCACGCTACTCCATGACTGGCATCACAAAGTGTCATCGCCAAGAATGTCGCAACATATCCGGGACCTCCTTATGGTCCAGAGCGCTAAATTTGAAAAGCTTCCGTCTGACAAAAGAGCCAAATTGCAAAAAAAAATGGGAGGAAATGGTGAAACAAGGTGTATGTTTTACCCCATAACAAAAAAACTAAGTACTTTGGCGGTTAGGTCCACCTTGGCTTTTTAAGAAGAGGTGTTAAGAAATCATTTAAGACCCTTTTTATTTCCCTGAGATTTGGACAACTACTATCTAATCACGTTCAAAAATTTGGTTATTTCGCTGATTTCAGTATGGAAAATACACCGCATTGATATTCACGATGGTCTTTCTCTTCAAGAAAGAACTTTTTTATTTTTTTTTTATTTTTATTTTTTATTTGCCTTACATTACATTACATTACATTACACTACATTACATTACATTACATTATATGACAAAGGAACTAAAGTTTGAACCATATACAAAGAATACTATACTAACATGAAGTGATCTAAATAAACTAGTACTATCTACATGGTTAGAAAAAGAATAGGAATAAAGAAAAAAGAAAACCTTACGTTGTTAGCTTTTGTGTTTTTGACATGACGCGAACAAAGAAAAAAACTCCTTCACTTTAAATGCTGCAGACATGAGCGGAGGGGGCAAGGGTGTAAGGGGACAAAACAATTTTTTTTTTTTCGGTCTATTTATTTATTTTTGCTTCAGGGCTCAAAAGCTGTATGTCAGTGGTTCCCAGAGTTGTTTTCTGGACGGTGTTAACCTGTTTGCCTTTTTGTCTATTTCTTTGTATTTTTGAAGAAGGTGGAGATATCCACTTAGATTTGGGAGGATTTGATTCAGTTTACATTGCCAAATGAAATATCTAGCAATTAAAAGGCAGATCGTTATCAGCCCCTTCCATTTTGAAGGTACTGGAATCAGGCCCATAGCAAAAGCTGCATTTAGTCTGAAATCGTTTTCAATGATATTGGAGAAAGAGAGCCATGTGGTTAGGTTAGTCCAAAAGGCACTAGTATTGTTACAGGTCCAGAACAAATGAATTAAGCTTTCTGGTTCATCTTGGCAGAAGGTGCATTGGTCCGAATCATTAATTTTAATTTTCTTTAAAAAGCTGCTGGTTGCTATCCGTCTATGCAAAAATTTAAATTGGAAATTGATGAGTTTTGTGCACTTAGTGTATTGGAAGGGGGTTCTATAAATGTCTTTCCATTTAATTGGTTCATTTGGTGAGATAAGGCAGTCTTTGAGCCATTTCTCTTGGTTCATTTTTGGTTTAATTGCTTTTCCCTGAATTATTCTCTTATACACAAGTTTACTTGGCTTTTGCTGCTGAAGAAATGTAATACGGAAGTTTTGCTGGGTACTAAGATCGCCGTTCTCTGAGTGTTTTGGACAAGACTTCTTCAACTGGTTGAGGGCGGATGTCATACCCAGATAATCGAGGACGTTTACTTTAATATCAAAGGTGGATTGGAAATCAGCGTGCGATAAGAATTCTGTACCATTTGCTTTCAGAAGATCTTTTACGTATACAATGTCTTTAATAAACCACTTTTTGTAGAAGACTATTTTTTTGTCTATCTTGATAAGCGAGTTATTCCATAAGATTTGTGAGTGGAAATGTGCCAGAGAGTTTAACCTGTTCTCGTAGTTTAGCTCACACCAGATTTGCAGTATCTCATGTAGAAAAACATCAGATATTTTAAAATATCTGTTGAAGTCTTCCTTGTTAAGATTGCATTCGAAAAACCTATCGCTGCCATAAGGTTGAAGGTTCAGCTCGAAGAAAACTTTCCATTTCCCTTGATTGTTTTGATCAAGATACTTTTTTATCCAAGTGGTTTTTAACGACTTATTAAAAGATTCAATATCGATCATTTTCAAACCGCCATCTGGGTAATCATTTATCATAATGTTGCGTTTTATTTTGTCTCCTTTCCCGCTCCATAAAAAATTGTAAAAGAGGTCATTAATTTCTTTAATTGATTTTGAACAGGTTGGCAGAGTAGTTAGGATATATACTAGTTGTGACACAATTAAACTTTTCAGGACTGTAATTTTACCAATAAGGCTCAACCGTCGGAGTTCCCAACAATTGAGGCAGTTCTTAACTTTAACCAATTTTTCTTCGTAATTTGCCTTAATGCTAATCGAAGGGTCAGTCGAAAACCAGATTCCTAAAGCCTTCACTTTGTTTCTTGGCCATTTAAAATTTTTTTCTGGGAAGAGTATTTCTTCTTTTTCTTTATACGTTCCTATCCAAAAAGCTTCAGTTTTCCTATTGTTGAGCCTGAGGCCAGATATTTCACCAAAGTCATTTAGAGTTTGTAAGGCTGTTGAAAGGGAAGACCTCGTTCCGTCTAAGATTAAAGTTGTATCATCTGCGTATTGGCTCATTTTAATTTCAGTTTCATTCACGGTGATACCCTTGATTTCCGTATTACTCCTGATTGCAATGGCGAGAATTTCTGCGCACAGCAGAAACAGATAAGGCGATAGAGGGCAGCCTTGCCGAACACCCCTTTCCAGTTTAAAAAAATTGCTACACCAACCGTTATTTATTATGCAACTTTCTATGTTTGAATAAAAAGTTCTAACCCAGGCAACCAATGACGGACCATAACCATGATAAAGTAATGATCTTTCTATAAAAGACCACTCTAGAGTGTCAAAGGCTTTTTCAAAATCTATGAACAGGAGAAGACCTGGTAACTGCTTTTCATCCGCAAACTTAATCACATTATCGATAAGCTTGATGTTTTCACCGATAAATCTATCCTTCAGGAAGCTGGTTTGGTCATTACTTATAACCTTTGGTAGTACATTTTTAATACGATTTGCTATGGCTTTTGCAGCAATTTTGTAGTCGCAGTTTAACAGAGTGATGGGACGCCAGTTCTTTATAAGGTGCGGATCTGCATCTTTTTTAGGTATCAACCTTATTATACCTCGTCTTTGCGTGATAGAGAGTTGCCCTTTTTCGTATCCGTAGTTTATAGCATTCAAAAGTAGATCGGAAATATTTTCCCAGAAAACTTTATAAAATTCTGCAGGAAGACCATCTGTACCTGGAGATTTGTCTGGAGCCATGTCCTTCAAAGAATTTAAGCATTCTTTCTTTGTGAGTTTTCCTTCGCATAGTTTTTGTTCTTCTGAGTTGAGGAGAGTCGGGTTTTCGCCTGCAAATAAGGAATCATACACTTCTGGACGATCCGGTTTTATTTTTGAGCTGTATAAGTCTTTATAAAAACATCACTTTGGTTGAGTATTTCCTTATCAGTGGTGATGAAAACGTTGTTATCACCTGTTTTTAATTGAGTAATTGTTCCTTGTCTGTAGTGTCTTTTTTCTAGGCCGAGGAAATATCTAGTGTTTTTTTTCACCTTCGTTATACCATCTAACCTTGGCTCGTACAATAGCACCTTGTGTGTTATATTCGATAATGTGTTCTAGTTCTCTCTTTTTGCTTTCAAGTTTTGTTTGGAGATCTGTTTTTCTTTCTTCAGACGTGAGGGAGTTTTCAATTTCTTTCTCTAGCTGGGAGATCGATTGTTCTATTTCTTCTTTTGTCCTTGACATTGCTCATTTTTTCCCTATCGCGTAACTGATAGATTTTTCTCTTACTTTTAATTTTACCATCTCCCACAGCAAAGCAGGGTTTATCGAATTTTCGTCCTGGTATTCTTGTTTGACTGATTGAATTTGTTCATTGATTTGGTTTACATAATCGCTCTCTGTTAAAAAGGATGTATTTAGTTTCCAAAGTCCCGGACCTCTGGTGTTTGTGTGTAGTGAGATGG
This sequence comes from Dendrophyllia cribrosa, assembly GCA_024195265.1. Lineage (NCBI taxonomy): Eukaryota > Metazoa > Cnidaria > Anthozoa > Scleractinia > Dendrophylliidae > Dendrophyllia > Dendrophyllia cribrosa. Next base: position 7,374,102 of record JAJLRJ010000012.1, on the reverse strand, counting down.
TTAACGTTATCATGGAGTGGTCGGTTTTGTAGCCTGGTACAATATCGGCGTTCGTGATATTTAACAATTAGACCCGTAGCCCTTGAGGGCTACGGGTCTAATTGTTTTAGTATCACCCAACTAGTCGGACAGAAAAAGGCAATAATAAAAAAAAGCAATTGCAAGTTGAAGAAATATTTATTTGGGAATAAAACGAAAAATAAAACCGGCGAATTTTGCTACTCGATGACTATTACTATTAGACCCCTAGTAGCGTAGCCAATCAAAATGCAGGATTTGCATTAGTCCACTAGTTGGGTGATACTAATACTTAATAGTGTTTGACTTGCTAGAAAGAAATCTAACCGGCAATGGACTTCAGGATTTCTTCGCCGCCATGTGTATCTTTGTTTTTCCTGATTTTGTGCCCTCCAGACGTCAACTAAGTCCAATTCGTTTGCAAAATCTAGTACTACCTTAACAGACTTTTGGTGTGTTTTAGCAAGGCCACCCTTCTTATCTTTGTTAATACATGTATCTAGCACTAGGTTATAGTCTCCACCGATAATTATTTCCTCGCACTTAAACGTCTGTAGTTGCTCGAAAAGAAGTTCAAAGAATCCAGGGTTGTCATTGTTTGGGGCGTAAATGTTTGCTAGTGTTATGCAAAACTGCTCAATTTTAAGGTCACAGAGAATGAACCGTCCCTCGGGATCGCAAAAGGTCTTGTATATTTGCAAATTAAAATTATTATTGAATAGAATGCAGACTCCTGCTTTTGAACCTGAGTGGCAACTGAAAAGCCCTTGATACCCCCATTCAGCTAAATACACAGGAATATTCTTGTCAATACAGTGTACTTCTTGCAACATAACTATTGAGAACTTTTTGGCCCTAAGCCAGTTGAAAACTTCTTTTCTTTTTGTTTTGTCCCCCAAGCCCCTTACGTTAAGGGAGCATATCTGGAATGTTGTTTGGTGTTTTCAATTTTGACCGTGTTTGTGTTTGTTTGGGAGTTTCATTATCAAAGAAATCAATTGCAAAGTGTGGTGTTCGCGTCAAGTAGTACCTAAGAAAAAAAATTAACATAATGCTCATTACAATTACAATACGTGAAGACTTAAAAAATTACCTAGGGGATCGATCTTACACGGATCGACATGGATCTAAGCCCTGGAGAGTTTATTCTACGTGCCGGAAAGAATCAAAACAAAATCTAGTGAGAAAGGAAAAAACAAAGACGATATTTAACCTTTGAGGTTTTCTGGAACATTGTCCGCTCTGTACCGTTCTTCTCCTATTATTAAATGTCTGTCTATTACCTTACACTGGATACCTTGATCTTTTGCTTTCTGCATTGCTTTGATTAGCACTTTCCTCTCCTCTTGAATTTCCCTCGCATAATCCAGCGTAATATAAGCATCCTTGAATCTCCTTGAATTTTTCATTTCCTTCTTTCGCGACCACACTAATTCTTTGTCTTCGCGGCATAAAAATCTTGCGATGATCGGACGATTTCTTCCGCTTGAGACCTTTCCGATACGGTGAACAGCATGGAATCGCATATACATGGGGTTTATTCCAAGCTCACGTTGTATGATTTCAGTAACAAGTTCCTTGCAATTCTCATCTTTGTTTTCCGGTATGTTATTGAACTTGAGATTTTCGCGACGGTTGTAACTTTCAAGGGCGATATTATTTTCTTTTTCTTTTGCTAGTTGCTCATTTAGTTTAATCACCTCCTCCTTGAGATCATTGATTTCAATTTGTTGTGTTTCTTTGATTAGCTTTTGTGCTTTGAGTTCTTCCTTGAATTCATCAATCCAAGCCCACGCCTCTTCTAGCGAAGATTCAATCTTTACCACGGTTTTTTTAAGAGCATTCAAGCTTTCCTTGATTTCGTGGAGCTTGCTTTCTAGGCTTTCTTGTAGGGTTTTAATCATGTCCGCCAGTTGGAAAAAGTTTTCGGCGTCCGACATTTCTTCACTTGTTAATCTGGCTTTTTTGTCTTCGGACGTTGGGCTGCTCGAAAAAGATCTATTAGCTCTCTTCTTCGGGTCTTTTGACATCTGGTTGGAGAAGACTACTTTATGGAACGTTTTACGGCGGTAGATTATTTCTTAGACTAATGTTTGGGCATGAAGCCATGTCAACATTTCCTCACATCAGGAAAACGTGGTGGCCGCCATCTTGTTCGGCCCAATCCCCCTCAAGAAAGGACTTGCTAACTAAGGTTCACCCTGGAAATGTTAGCTTCATGTCTAAACAAAAGATTGGCGAAGTTTGGATATAATACGATGCGTGGAAATAGTATCAAAGCGCTTTTTTCTAGAAGGTGTTCTGTAAACTAAAAATGGCGCCCCAAAATGTCTTCCTACGAACTTCCACGAGACCATTGCTAATCTAACGAGTCAAAATGAAAATCTTGCCGCGCACGAATTTGTTGACAAAACCCTCTGTAAAGAGCGAGAAGAATAAGACATCACGTCTTTTATAGACATTCGACGCACTTAAAATAACTTTAAAACGATCTAAACACTGTTAAAACATGGTAGTTTGATAAATTTCGGTCTTCGAGCCTCTTCAGTCGTCCGGCATGTTAAAGTTCTGTAAAGAGCGCGAGAAAAAAGCGTAACGAACAAGCGAGTGACCCGCGCATCGCGCTCGCTATTTGGCAACGCTTTTAACTGAAAACCATGTTCTGCGGAAAATGTTTTTGCCGTCGCGCTCTAACCATTGCGAATCTAAAGATTAAAAAAAAAATTCTTGCTGCACACGAATTTGTTGGCAAAATGCTTTGAAAAGAGCATGGTCCGCCTTTAATTACAGCACGATTGTTAACTTTATCACACCTTGGGATTTACATCACGCATCAAACCGTGTAATTGACATCAGTTAATTCTGCCAAGAGACTAGAGACTAGAGTATTCCCAAAGCTTAATCTATTGACCAATTACAACCGACTTGTTCCGTATATGCAAATAATTATGCTGCGCATGAAGAAACTGGGCATCGAAGTACATATCGCGAAAGACAATGGCATTCCGGGCGATGCTTGGGGGGGGGGGGGGGGGGGTGCACGCTTCTCCATGGCTGGCATCACAAAGTGTCCTGAGGGGTGGCACGCTACTCCATTTCTGGCATCACAAAGTGTCATCGCCAAGAATGCCGCGACATATCCAGGACCTTCTTACGGTCCAGAACGCTAAATTTGAAAAGCTTCCGTCTGACAAAAGAGCCAAAAAAAAAATGGGAGGAAATGGTGAAACAAGGTGCATGTTTTACTCCATAACAAAAAAACTAAGTACTTTGGCGGTTAGGTTCACCCTAGCTTTTTCAGAAGAGGTGTTAAGGAATCATTTAAGATCCTTTTTATTTCCCTAAGATTTGGACAACCACTATCAAATCGCGTTCTAAAATTCGTTTTTTTCGCTAATTTCACTATGGAAAACACACCGCATTGATATTCAGGATGGTCTCTCTCCTAAAGAAAGGACTTGCTAACTAAGGTTTACCCTTTAAATGTTAGCCTCATGTGTAAGCAAAAGATTGGTGAAGTTTGGATTTAATACGATGCATGGAAATAGTATCAAAGCGCTATTTTCTAGAAGGTGTTCTGTACACTAAAAATGGCGCTCCAAAATGTCGGGTGTTTCTTGGTGTTGCGGAAGCCATTGTTGGTTAGCTATTGTGTCGTGGTGTGGGTATTGTTCAGTGTCTTTTGTAGCTTTTGTTTTACGTCACTTGGTGATCGCAACACCAAGAAACTGCCAAAATGTCTTCCTACGAAATCCCACGAGACCGGCAAACAGATTCAAAATTTGAATAATTATCTCAACACAAACAATGTTCCCTCATTTGTGAGAGGCGGGCGCTTGGCTTTTGCTTGTTCAAGTTAAGATTTCAAAGAGAAGCCATCATTTATTTTACATTTCTCATTGTCCGGCAAATAGAAAGGCCTAGTATATTATTTTTTAAAACCTCAGTTCATATACTCTAGGTCTGAACTACGTTAACCGATCGAGTAAAAGAGCGCGTCTAGATCTGGACCACAATACGCTTTGTAAAGAGCACGAGAAACAAAGTGCAACGTACAAGCGAGTGACCCGTGATTCATGATCCTATTTGGCAACGCTTTTAACTGAAAACCATGTTCTGCAGGAAATGTTTTTGCCATCGTACTCTGACAATTGCGAATCTAACGAGTCAAAATGAAAATCTTGCCGCACGAGAATTTGTTGACAAAACGCTCTGTAAAGAACGAGAAGAATAAGACATCACGTCTTTTATAGACATTCGACGCACTTAAAATAACTTTAAAAGGATCTAAACACTGTTAAAACGCGGTAGTTTGATAAAAAATTTCGGTCTTCAAGCCTCTTCAGTCATCCGCCATATTAAAGTTCTGTAAAGAGCGCAAGTAAAAAAGCGTAACAAACAAGCGAGTGACCCGCGCATCTGAAAACTGAAAACCATGTTCTGCTGAAAATGTTTTTGCCATCGTGGCCATTGTGAATCTAACGAGTCAAAATGAAAATCTTGCCGCACACGAATTTGTTGACAAAACGCTCTGTAAAGAGCCGGAAGGGTAAATTTTGAACTCGAAAGACGATAAACTCAACTACATGTACTGGTACATAATATTATATAACGGTTTCAGCGCTTAGGCCCAAAAGGTCACATCCTAAGGTTTTCATTGGTGGATTTCACTCCATCTTGTCTGCATATTGAAAGACACATTTACTTTTAGTATGTTGATTAGCACATTAATTCTCACTGACATATTTCCAAAGAGAAAGCTTTTGTGGGAATTTGTTCCGGGTCAAACCCTAAAATGACTGTACTAATATTGTCTGCTGCAGTCTTGAACAGTTGTTGTTTTTTTTTTCAAAAACTAATATAATAAAATATTGCTAAAAATTTACAACAAATGGCAAGCAAGAAATGCAAAGTTATGTTTTGGAAATACAGCTTATATTTGGCTCTGCAGTAAAAGCCAAGAATGGTTTGGAGACTGACCAATTTTGTAATGGCTTGTTTCATCTTGTCTATGAGGGGTATAGAATGGTCTATCGGAAATGATGCATCTCGGAAAATATTCACCGAGTCTCGAATTCTTGGCATTTGAAATTGGAGTCTCGGAATCTCAGGCTCGCTATAATTTTCGAAGACTCGAATTTTGATAAAATTTTTGGATCTTGGAGTCTCGTAAATTTTTCTCGTAAATCTCAGCTTCCGTTGGAGATTTCAGTCCCGTTTTAAGCTATTGTACTATCGGCCCACATCTTCCAGCAATTGGAGTCTCGGGCTCGGATTTGATAGAAACGCTAAAGTCTCGGTCTGGAATTTTTAAACAAGGGTCTCGCAAAGTCTTGAATTTACTATTCTATACCCCTTCTATGCATGATTGAAGCTACACATTTGAAATGCATATCAAAATCAAATCAAAATGTTTAACAGTCAATAACAGCATAGCTAAACTGACCAGTGACAGAAATAACCAGATGTACATGTATATAAACCATCAACTGACTATTCACAATTCACATGACGCTGAAGGTGACTTCCACTCAGGTTGTCGAAACGTCAGTCAACGTCAACAACAACAGTTCTTTTCAGAACTACACTAACCCAGACGATCACACTGTACAGACTACACTGTATATAGTTTTTGCAGCTGTACAATAATCATAATCATTCATGGTCACTTTGTGGCCATTCTTCATCATTACCCTTTTCATCATCATGTTGAAATGTGTAATGTTTTTTTTTGTTATTAATATAATAATGGAATTGTCATGGCTGTAAAGATATATTAAAGCCTCCTTCTCCCTCTATCTACAGGTTGCTATTCCAAGTTATCTGATCGCTCTTGTAGCTGGGCCTCTTGTCAGTCAGTAAGTCAACAAAGTCATTCATAAAAATTTGGAATTGTAATGCCTTCCGTAATCACTTGCTTTGCTCAGAAAACCTTGAGTGTATGGAGATGTCTTATTTCATGTATCTGGCCAATTTCATTCCCAGGGAAGTTGGGCCCCGCTCTAAGGTGTGGACTGAGAGAGAAATGCTTGAAATGAGTGCTTGGGAGTTTGCAGAGGTGAGATCTAAATTCCCAAACATCTCTTAAATTCTAAAATTATTTAAAAATTATAATAATCAATTTATAATAATAAATTGGTAAAGCAATTTAAGCAAACAATAAAAGCTGACATTTTGGATTCATCACACCATTGTCAAGGTACAGCAACTATAATATGTAAATATGAATACACATATTCTACGAGTATAAGAAGCAGTGTCTGTGATGGCATGAATGAAATCTGATTGCACATTTAAGACTAATTTTTAGTTGTCTAATATTAATAGCAGCAATCAAAGAACGGGATTTCATTATGGTTTGCATGCATTGAATTATCTCATTATAATATACAGTGCATGTTACATGTTTTTTATTACTGTCCTTGAAGTATACTAAATGGCAGATTGACATTGATTTGATTCGATTGGCAGGTCGAGTCCCAGCTTGCAGTTGCCGAGGAGTTAACATTCCCATATGTCTGGGGAACATATGACTTGCTGATTCTACCGCCTTCATTTCCATATGGTGGAATGGAAAATCCCTGCCTTACATTTGTAACACCAACATTGTTGGTAGGAAAAGGGGTAATTAACTATTTATTTATACACTGTACCAATCGATGTGTGTATTCTTTGAAAAAAATTACCGGTACTCAGGCCAAACTGGCACCAACTTGAAGTTAACTTGAAGGTTCGCTGTCCCTAACCCAGTGCCCTGATCACTGCAGCTGTACCATATGCATTGCCACATACACTGTAGAAGTCAAATTTTGGTATTGATTATTCCTCGCAAAGTGAGGTTTATAAATTTGTCCCACATGGATCGGTGGAATCTTGGGTTGCCTTTAACCTGTAGCCTGTATATTAGGTTGGTGTCCTGAAGATGCCTAGCAACAAAACTGCAACAAAGGTCCAGTGTGATAAGCAACTTCAAATTTTGGGCCACTGTGGTCATGCAACCCAACTGAACCTCTCCAGTTAAACCAGAAATTCCATCTCTCCCTCCCCCATTGCTGAAATTTTGTGGAGGACCCTCACCTAGCTGCACAAGGTTCTGTGAGACATGTATTTCTAGTTTCGTACTACTTTTGACATCTTTGTGATAACAATTCTGATGGTTTCCATTTCATTTGTTATTAAAAATGCACGTGAACTGCAGGATGATTAGTGGTGATGTTCCAAGTCAACTTTTCGTTTTCAGACAGTTAGCAAATCCCACATTCCCTGGCTTTTGTCTGGCCAGTCAGGAAGATACCGTATTTCCTCGAATAATAGCCATCCTTCGATTAATCGCCCTGCCATGAATAATTGCCCTCCTTTGGTGGAAATATTTTAAATAATCATCTTCCTCAATTAATAGCCCCCCATACCCTCACATCCTCCAAATAAAGTTAAAAATTCACTTCTTTTGCAATTACAGAAAAGTTACAAAAGCACAGTTTTCATATAGTTGTTATATAGCGACGTTCATGTATTTGACTCTTTTCTATATTTCTTGGAGCTCTCTAATTAGCACATTAGCACTTCCAGTGAATAGTTGAAATAATTGCCCCCCCTTGATTAATCACCTCCCCTCGAAAAATCGCCCCTTTTTGGAGTGAAAAAAGTCAATAATCGCCCCCCGGCTATTATTCGAGGAAATACTGTATATGATAAAATGTTAAAAACTTCTCAAGGATGTCAAGAGGCAACACTATAGAATATATTAATGTAAATGGTTGATGTGTAAAACTCTGCATTTAAAATTTAAGCCCAACTCCCTTCCAATCCTATCTGTTGGAATAAATAATTATTGTATAATAATTATTAAACAATATATAAAATTTTGATATTTGCAGGGTGGCAGACCTCTTACTAGTGTAAGTAATTTTCCTATCATAAATGTTTTACATTGCTTTATAATACCTAGCATAAGGACCTGTAAAGTGTCACATGAACCACAGGGAGCCCACACGTCTGGAGATTAACCCAGGGTTTCTGATGGAATATTGCTCCCCCCCCCCCCCCCCCCCCGCCCCGAATAGAATGCTATTCCATCACAGGGTTACGCATATCATTTACCTGGTTTAAACCCTGTTTCTTTTGCATGAAGTTACAACTAGGAGTATTGCTACTCCTCCCTGCTTGGCCAGATGTCCTTTGCAGGATTACCCCAGCGTTACATGCACATGTATGTTGCCAGTATCCATTTATACATACGTGGTGTGACAACACCGTGGCAGATGCCAAGGCTCAAACCTCCGACCTTCAGATCTGGTATCCAATGCACTAGCTACTACACTGTGTTACTCCACAAAACATACCTTGTATTACAGAATTGACTGGGTAACTGTGATGCAGCCAAAAAGTCACTTGCAATCAACAGGTGCCTTTAGATAACAAAATTTATTTCTTTTTTAATAAGTATTTCAATTTATCAGGTTGTAGCTCATGAGATCTCACACAGCTGGACAGGAAATCTTGTCACTAATCGAACTTGGGAACATTTTTGGTATGTTTCCATGATTTTACAAGCAAAAACTAACGATAAAAGAGTCCGACGTTTCGGCGACATCTTGGCGCCATTGTCAAGGGAAACTAAATTAAATATGCGATCTCAAGAGTAACTAAGGGCGCTTACCATTTGTCAGAACTGGCCGGCCAGACCGGTCCGTTTGTAACTAGAATGTATGTTTTTGAAGACTTGTTCCTACAAGTCCATCAAAAGGGTGCATACTATTTCCAAATTTACCAGTCTGGCCGACCAGTTCTGGCAAATAATGGAATAATATTTACGAATTGAGCGGTCCGGCCGGCCAGTTCTGACAAATGGTAAGTGCCCTAAGAGTCCAGAGTCATTAGTTACTCTTAGTTCTGGACTCTTAGTTACTCTTGAGATTGCATATTTAATTAAGTTTCCCTTGACAATGGCGCCAAGATGTCGCCGAAACGTCGGACTCTTTTATCGTTAGTTTTTGCTTGTATATGTTTATCTAAATCACTGTTGATTAGTTTCCATGATTGTATTCAAAATTAGTGAATTTGTGATTCATGCTGATAGGAAAACTTAAATGACCATGACAGCACCATATTTATGTGATACAATGCCTTCCCTCCTACAAATGTCCCTCAGATTAATACAGTCACCCCGGTGTTAACGAGTGTGACTGTGCCAAGAGTGCAAAAAATCAAAATAATACCATGCAAAAGTTCTGCTGAAGAGGTTTCATTTGAATGGTCACACAAAAGGATTACTTCGACAGACTCAAAAGTTAGAACTACGCCTTATGTCTCCATAATTGACTTTAGGGGCGTTTCTTTGAACAATGGTGAAGTTAAAATCGCACACGAGCCACAGGGTACCCACTCGGCTGGAGCTTAACCCGGTTTCTGTTGCATGAAGTGACTAGGAATATTGCTACTCCCCCCTGGATGGGATGCTTGTCCCTCACAGGGTTCCCCCCCCCCCCCAGCATTTTCGTTGCCGGTACCCATTAATAGACCTGCGTGGAGAGAGACAATGTGGAGCAAAGTTTCATGTCTACGAAAACAACACGACGGCCGAGACCTCACACTGCGGTCAAACGAGAGAAATGTTCAAAAGTTAAGCAAAGTACTTAAAAGTTAAGGTTGTCATTTTCACTATTTAAAGTTTAATGTATTGCCAATACGCTGTTAATTTTCCAAATGTTTTAAAGGTTTACCAAAAAAGTTATAAGCGTTTAAAAACTGTGAACTGTAGAATTGTCGGTACCATTTGCCAACATAATTTCAATCAGGCGCAAAGAGTTTTGGTCAGTTTTCAACGGAAAAAAGCTCCTCATTTGGAGAAAAATCAAAAGATAGTAACGTCGACTATTTTTTTTATACATCCTTGCCCATATTTCCATTTAATATTAAATAAAATCCTACTAGATAAAACGAAAAACGCTTTGGGACGTTTGACCGCAGTGGAGCAGAGACCAGGCCTTGAACTCCCGCCTTTTAGATTTAAAGTCCAACGCACTGCCGCGCCTCCTGATTAGATGCAATACAATACAATCTTTTGCACTTCCAAGTGTATTCATTGAAATTATGAAGTTCTGTGCAGTTGTTAATCTTATTTTTAAATGTTACAAGTTCTCTGCAACATTTGATTTTCAGACTTATTACTGTTTTTGTTATAGTAATAAAAGCATCTTTCACAATTTAGCAGTAAAGAAAATATTTCACAGTAGCGCAGCATGGCCTTGTCAATTCCAAAATTAATGCACAAAGTTCTAATGAGAACAGCTGCATGATTATTAAAACTTTTACTGAACAAATGCCCCTAAGCTTACACCAATCAGAAATAAACCAAAAAACAATCACGACTTTCTCGCACGCGTTTTCCCGCGCTTGACGCCGGCTACATGTATCACTTTGAGTTCTGATTGGTTCATTGGATTGTCTACATCTGTTGTGATTGGCCAGAGTAATTACTTTGGTTTCGCTTTTACGACACTCCTGTGAAAACTACTGTAAACGCTCTGGTCATTTAATATGAAAAAAAAAAATTGAAATGGTTGTCAGAAACAAATTAAAATAAATACATACTTGCAGGTTAAATGAAGGATTCACAGTCTTCCTAGAACGTAAAATTTTGGGACGAAGAAAAGGTGAAAAGATGGTGGATTTCGCTTACATTGGTAAGTTCAAGTAGATAGTATTTAGTTCATAATGTAATTTATATTCCCTTAATAAATGCTACATAAAGTACCTAATATTCTTTGAGGTGAGTTTCCCCTTTACTGTCTTACAGTAGGTGTTCATTTTCCGAATTTATTTACCTGACAATAATTATTATCATTAAAACAAGGAAATCAGAGATTATTTTGTTCTTTTTGCCCTCACCATTAGCCTGTTCCAGGCGTTAAGGTTGTGGGGCCTGGGGATCACGTCCGCAATATTTTACCTTGACTTCACAATAAGTAGAAAACACATTGGACATTTTAAAACGATCGACTGACCTCTTTCAACAAGTTGTGTAACTTGTTGAATGCAATAGATGGTTTTCACTCACGTGACCTTCAGTCCTGTGGGACTCAAATGACAAAGGCCATGGCGGCCATGTTGGTGTACATAACAGAAGAAGTTCATTCAAATTCTTTTGTAGTTGTACACCAACATGGCCGCCGTGACGTAACGTGAAAACCATCTATACATTCTCGGATACTCACTGGCAGTAAGTCACATCGGGACAAAGTGAAAATCCGGTTTTTTTTAACTGGTTTTTGCCGGATTTTCACTTCGTCAGGTGTTTAGATTGTGGGGAGCAGCGAAAAGCGGCGCGCGGCGCTAAAGGGTCGGCGCGAGGGAGGCTTACTTCGTCCAGTCCCGACTAATTGCCTCTGGATCTCCGAGGATGAATGCAAAAGAGACTGTCTTTATTTTCGTCCAACATGTTGAATGGTATATTTCATTGTTCAAAATGGCCTCATACACTGTTCAACATCTGTTGATAAATTGAAAGGAACTAAACTTTGGCTGCCCATTTTTGTTTTCTTCTTAAAAGGGGGATGGAAAACATTGAAAGATTCAGTAAGTTGACTTATTTTATGTTTTGTTCGTCGTTTTTTTATGCCTGTTCATAGTCTAACTCATTCTCCTCTTCTAATACTAGCTGAAGCAGTTCCCGGATAACAGCCCCCTGACACAGCTAGTGGTGGACCTCAAGGACACGGACCCTGATGATTCATTCTCCAGTGTACCTTACGAAAAAGGCTCCTGCTTTTTGTACTACTTGGAGAGGATCCTTGGAGGACCTGGTTAGAAATATTTGGTTCCTAGAAATTTTTTATCCTAATTTAAAAGTATTTTCAACAATGTGAGAAAGAGGTGATGTTCATCATGTGAGAGTGTGTGATAAAGAAAAAAAATCTGAGTCCCTGACACCCATCCGATGCTCTATAACCACTGAGCTACGCGAGACTTGTGGTGAGCTGGGCCATATACTAGGTAAATATACATGTATGACATGCGTCCTGCATACTTCTGTGATCAGCAATGTCGAAAGCGTCATGTGAGGTGGTAAATGGTCCTTTATCACGCCCCGCCATTTTGTATAAAAACAAAAGATTTACCCCCCAAACCTCGCAGTGAAAAAGTTGAGAACGAGGTTAAGCAGGGGAAAACAAAGCATTTTATTCTCCTGGGAATCAACATGGCCGCCGTGTGATAAAGGCCCATTTTAAGCTCAGCAGCAATGCATAAATCTGCATCAGTTTCCAAGCATTCGAAGAGTGTTTGATGGCATTTTCATTTGCATCGTTGACCTTGTTATGAATTTCAAGGCCAAGTCGTCACTTACGCCATTTTCCATCAAGCTCTTTAATTAAGTATTGTTCCACATAAGAACGATAGCAAACTTCATTGTTCTGCGGCATTAGCTCTTTCCCACATAGAATATCTTTGATTTCAAGAATAGAGGAGGAGCTGATGGTTAATAATTATATTTCATTATAAAAATAAAGAAAAAAATCCATTTGCGTCTTGAAAATAAATTTTAGGAAATGTTCGTGCTTAACCAATCAGAATAGCAGAAGACAATAGCTAATAATTTTGCTTCTTTGATGAAGTTCCCCAAATACAATTTCTTTTAAAAATTGTGTGTTGTTTGATTGGGTCTCAAATTACTTGAAACCTTAAAAAAATTAGACAAAATGCACCTTGAACCTTAACTTTTTAGCGGTTTTAGAGTCTAGGCCAATGAGATCACTAGTTGTAACAATGAAAAATCTTGACATTCCATCGTGTTTGACATTCCATTGCCGTTCAGCGCTATCCTTCTTAGGGCCTGTTCGCACTACAGTCAAAAACAAAAATTAACCCGTGCAAAATGACATAAAAACAAAAACATTCCACAAAAAGCGTGTCCCACCGGAGCGGTTTCTTTTGTTTTCCTCGATTTTTGCACGGGCGGATTTTTGTTTTTGACTGTAGTGCGACCAGGCCCTTATGCGGATCATTACTTAATTAAATTATGTTTTAAATTTCAGAGGTGTTTGAACCATTTCTGAGAAAATATTTGGAGAAGTACCAGTACCGAACTGTTACGTCATCCGAGTGGAAAGAATATCTTGAAGAGTATTTCCACGACAAGGTAAAAAAAAAATCCCAAATGTCTCTGCAGAATTTTATGCATACATGTACAAATCAATGTATAATCAAAACTTCTAACCATCTTTAAAGGTCCTGTCACACTATTGCGTATAAGAGAAACGTATGAGTTGCATATGAAAATACATAAAATAATTTTCATACGCACAAAATGACCACCGTACTTGACCTATGAGTAACGTACCTCTAGCGTAACTCTCGCGTATTCAGCGTATGCCTAGCGTATAAACCATACGTCCGAATACGCACAAAATTTTTAAGCATGCTTAAAAAAAATTTTCTGCCTCGCCGTATGCCAGCGTATAAATACGCCAGTACGATACGCAATAGTGTGACAGGGCCATTAGATCGATGTATAAACAGTACCACAGGAAAGTACTGCTCAATAGCTTTCATTTGAATAGTCGCACCTTACTCAAAAGTTAGAACCACCTTGTTCGGCGTAACAAACAATACTACAGAAAAGTACTGCTCAGTAGCTTTCATTGGAATGGTCAGACAGCTTATGAAATAGTTAGAACTACATTGTATAGCATAATAAACAGCACCACAGGAGTTTGACTGTGGGAACAACAGTATTAAAGGGATACTGTCCTACCGAAATAGCAAAATTTCGCTTAGCTTATTTCCACGTTATATCGCCAAATGCCACCAAATATACAACTTAGTTGGATAAAAATATTTTTTATAGAGCAAAACAAAAGCATTAGTTTGGAGATAAAGTGCAGGATTGCAAGGATTGAAGTGGATTACAGTTCAAGAAATTTGATTAAGTGACAGGCGATCAAGAAATCAAACCTGCCATTCTTGTGAAATTTTGACTTTTCTAGCCGTTATTTTGTCTGTTTAGTTCATATTTCTTTGCTTCTATCACTTTTGGCGATGGTTTCTTCCAATTTCAAGATAATAAAGTAAGCTTAAAGCAAGCTCCTGGCCATAATCATGAAAACACGATATTTCAGCCGGGTCAGTGCCCCTTTAACTGTGGTGACTTTTTTCAACATACAGAAGGAGGCGCTGAAGCAGGTAGATTGGAAGGCGTGGCTCTACAATCCTGGAATGCCGCCTGTTAACGTAATTGACTGGTGAGTCAGACTCCGCCTAAATTGCTTGCAGTCACCCTTTTCTCTTAAGGTCCGTTGAGAGGTCTCCCCCGCGAGCGTGCTTGCAAAAGCAGTCTCTTCTCGCGCTCCGACGTCTCATCCAAATCGTTCTTGTTCAATTTCTCGCTGCGTGCCCCTTTCGAGCCACAGATTATTTCGAGAGAGAAACAGACTGCAAGCAGTGTAGACCATACCTGTCAAGAGGGGAATGGTGAAAGCTGGATTTTCGAGCCGCCGATTATTTAAAAAGAGAAAACAGACTGTAAACAGTCTAGACCCTGCCTGTCATCACTGCAGGATAGGAGAAAGCTGGATATTTTTAGTTTGTTCGGTGTTCAAATACCATCTTGAAAACTAGAGCGATGTCTGGCACTCGACCACTTTTTTCACAACTAACCATTATAACTGTGTAATTCTTGTCAGGTATGACACAACCCTGACTGTTCCCTGTACCACCTTGTGTGACCGCTGGCTGAAGGTGAGTGTTAGCACCGAATATATCATAACAATACAATAATGTTTTGGTCTCTAACATTTTTACTCCGTGCGAGCAAGTCACGATTGGTTTTGGTTTTACTTCTGATTGGTCGAGAAAGCGGCGCGAGATTTTTAGCCAATCACAACGCGTAGCAATGCAAAACCAAAGCAATTGTGTAATTACTTTCGACACTCAATTGAAAACTGCTAAGCAGTTTTCAATTGAGTGTCGTAAAACCAAAACCAAAACCAAAGTAATTACTCTGACCAATCACAGAAGTCGCAGACAATCCGATGAACCAATCAGAGCTCGAAGCAATTACATGTCGGCGGCGCCAAGCGCGGGAAAACGCGTGTGAGCAAATCATGATTGGTTTGGGTTTTACTTCTGATTGGTCGAGAAAGTGCCGCGAGATTTTTTAGCCAATCACAAAGCGTAGCAATGCAAGACATGAAAACTGCTCTAATAAAGCAAGCTCTTGGCCATAATTATTAAAACACGACATATCAGCCAGTACATTGTCCATATATAACTACAGTATTTTTATACTTTTCTCAGGCCAGCGAAGCAGAGCTTAACTCATTCTCGGCAGATGACATCAAAGACTTCACCCCGCCTCAGGTTGTTGAATTCTTGGCTCAGCTTGTTGACAAGGTAAGCAGGGACTGGGCAGTGGTATATCTATGTTATTTACTGGCCAAGAGGTCCTCAAAGACCATGTCTTGAGAGAGGGTAGGGTTTCTTTTTCTTTTACGGCCGGTGAATAACCTGTTTTTCTTTTTTTTTTCGCGATTCGTCAAGAAAATCTTAACAGAAATGCTTTCTGTTCCTGCAATGTGTTTTTAAATGGCTTCTGCGTATGTGGATGAAATTTTAAGGTGTGGCAATTCAACTGAAATGTGTTGGAATGAAATTTCGTCCCATCAAAGAAATGTTGTCGTATTTTCATTGTGATATTTTAAGCTACGAAAACTCGCACTGACGCAGGAAGGTTCACCGAACCTTGTTAAAATTAATTCAAACGCAGTGCGTTTGAATTAACTTTAACAACACCCAATGCGATTTGTTGATAAGCGATAAAGCACTACTCAAATTGATGACACTGTTATTTTTGCTCATGCAGACCAACGAGAAGCCGCTGGCCATGTCGCACCTCAAGAGAATGGATGAAGTTTATGATCTCACTCCTTCAAGAAATTCTGAGATCAAATTTAGGTAAAACAACAACTTGAAGTTCTGACGAAGTTTAACAAAACCGCGGTCTAAACCAATTTCAATCTGGCCAACCATAATATTTAAACCTTGTTTTAGTACTGTAAACAATAATAATTAACCTTGTTTTAATACTGTAAACAGTGTCAAGAAGGTATATAGCACAGGCTAGAAAAACATTTACCCATATATAGAGCGATTTTCATTTGAGTGTTGTAAAACCAAAACCAAAGTAATTACTCTGACCAATCACAGCAGTCGTAAACAATCCAATGAACCAATCTGAGCTCGAAGCTAATACATGTCGGCGGCGCCAAGCGCGGGAAAACGCGTGCGAGCAAGTCACGATTGGTTTTGGTTTTACTTCTGATTGGCGCGAGATTTTTTAGCCAATAACAAACCATAGCAATGCAAAACCAAAGCAATTGCGAAATTACTTTCGACACTCAATTGAAAACTGCTATAATTGTGTTAAACCACGGTGTAAGTTAGCCTTCTTTTAAATAACCAGCCTATTGTCTTGTAATCAACTCGTCTGCAGGTTATAACTGGCACTCTCATGACCGCCAAAATACCAAGAATCGGTAACACTGGGAGTTATTTTCGGTCAGTCTTTTTTCGTGGAACTTTATCTTCATGTCCGTAGTAACGGGGTGTCCATTATAGCAATATGTTCGCAAAGCGGAAGTTGACTGTGCTTTTAAAATATTAAGTAAGGTCTTGGTTTGTACCGTGGATTTCGCGTTACAGGTATACCTTACCGAAGCTGGTTCAGTGGAACCTCGATTTAACGAACCTTTATATAACGAAGTCCTGGGTATAACGAACGATATTTTTTAGCCCGGCAAAATTACCAGTAAAATGTATGGAACAGAACCTCGATATAACGAACCTCGATATAACGAAATCCTCGTTATAACGAACACAATCCGGCAGCCCAAACGTAAAATCTACCCCGATATAACGAATAAATGTCAACGCGCGACAAAAGATCAATGCGGAACAGACCAACAGTGTGTGCTATAGAGCAAAGGTATAACCTGTACAGTTTTCCAGTGTCGTAGTTATATTTACAGTGTACTGTAGCTTCATACAGGCATTAAAGTGCAAATGTTGTTTGTTGAGATTCGGAAATACATGTACGTAACACCGTTACAAAACAATTATTAACTATACCTCGATTTAACGAACATTTTGTTTTTTTTTCCGCAAATTCTTTATAACGAGGTTTTCGACATAACGGGCCCTCGATATAACGAACCAATTTCCCCAGTCCCTTGGTAGTTCCTTAAATCGAGGTTCCATTGTACACTAACTACAAAATCCGGTGCAAACTCTCTACCACTGAGTCACAAGGACAGATGGGAGCTTGGTCAATCGTGACTTCTGTCATACCCGTGAAATCGCAAAGATCATGGGTTCAGGTTAGAGCTAGCCTGTGAACAGGCTTCTTTTTGGGGAATTGGGTTAGGTTAAAATCGGCGAGCGAAGCGAGCCGAGCGCAGACTGGGGAAGAGGGAAGGGGCGGCGAAGCCTGTGGACTCGCCTTTGATGCCGCCGTTCCGCCCCCAAGTAATTATCCTGTTATTATAATTGTGAACAAGTTAATTAATATGTCAACAAGTTGTCATGTTTTTATTCGGTTGAATGCATCGGTAGTAGTATAAAAATAGACAGGCTAAACACGACTCCCACTCTTCGCTAAAAAGCATTTAAAAAGCCTAAAGTATAAAGCTTTCCCAGTAAGAATTCAGAGAGAATCGCGCCTTTAGATCGCAGTTATGAATTTGTTCTCTTCGATGATATTGACCTTTTGATCTCGGCGGATTATACAGTGTAGTGTTTCCGGCCACACGGTATAATAGGCATATAGATCCGAGTCTCAAAAAGCCGTAGTCTATAATTCCACTGCAATGAAATCATGAATTATTAATTTAGCTCCTTAGTAAGTTCTGTAGTTGAGTAGTGTGTCTCAGTGGAGCTAGGATAAACCTCTGTTGTTTTGTAATGGCGTTTGATTTGGCATCCAACAGATAATCTGCACATGGTGACTGTTCTGTAAATCCAGTCGGCAAAATTCCAAAAACATTTTGCTTTTTTGCCACAGACTTTAGACACAGCTTTTGCTCTTCTTTAAGTCTCCGTATATGCGAAAAATTTCGCAACGAATCGTTCAAAGCTTTCTCCAAATCGAGATCTGAAAATTGCATGCAACGAGTCGCCGTGTTTGTTTATCATTTGAGCCAGCAAATGGAATAATTATGCAAATGTAGGGCGCCAGGCATCTGAGATGTCAACATGTGTCGTTGATCACCACATGCCTGTCAACACCAAGTGATCTGACCAATCAGCTCATGATACCAGACTCTGGTATCATGGAACGGCGGCATCAAAGGCGAGTCCACAGGCTTCGCCGCCCCTTCCCTCTTCCCTAGTCCGCGCTCGGCTCGCTTCGCTCGCCGATTTTACCCTAACCCAATTCCCCAAAAAGAAGCCTGTTCACAGGCTAGGTTAGAACCTGAACATTTTTCAGGCTCTTATTGCCACCTC
The DNA here is from genome assembly GCA_024195265.1 of Dendrophyllia cribrosa. Taxonomy (NCBI): domain Eukaryota; kingdom Metazoa; phylum Cnidaria; class Anthozoa; order Scleractinia; family Dendrophylliidae; genus Dendrophyllia; species Dendrophyllia cribrosa. Next base: position 7,355,586 of record JAJLRJ010000012.1, on the reverse strand, counting down.
TTTCAGTTGACCAATCACAGCAGTCGTAAACAATCCAATGAACCAATCAGAGCTCGAAGCAATTACATGTCGGCGGCGCCAAGCGCGGGAAAACGCGTGCGAAAACGCGTGCGAAGTCACGATTGGCTTTGGTTTTACTTCTGATTGGTCAAGAAAGTGGCGCGAGATTTTTTAGCCAATCACAAAGCGTAGCAACACTCAATTGAAAACTGCTTAAACTGCGATGACCACATTGTCTTTAATTGTTGTTGTTTTTTTTTTTTTTTGCATTGTTTCAGGTGGCTGAGACTTTGCGCGCGAAGTGCGTATCAGGAGCGATATCCAGAAGCAGTGCAGTTTATTACCATCCAGGGACGAATGAAATACATCCGACCATTATACAAGTAAGCACTCATACTCTTAGCAATAGTCCTTCAGTACCAGATCGACGTCTAAACAACGTATCGTTAACCCTGAATGTTCTTTTAATAGACTTCATATCGGGGAAGTTGAGAAGCTAACAGCGTCACATGAAAAAAACTGTTGGACAGCTTTCGGTCAGAACTTTATTAAAAGACGCAATAGTTAGAACCACTTTATTAATACAGCAAAATAACAGCACCACAGGAGAGTTCTGCTCGATAGCTTTCATTTGAACGGTTACACTTTAGGATTTTATCCACAGACTCAAAAGTTAGAACCACCTTGTACAGCATAATAAACAGCACCACAGGAGAGTTCTGCTCAGTAGCTTTGATTTGAATGGTCACACTTTAGGATTTCATCCACAGACTCAAAAGTTAGAACCACCTTGTACAGCATTATAAACGGTACCACAGGAGAGTTCTGCTCAATAGCTTTCATTTGAATGGTCACACTTTGGGATTTCATGCACAGACTCAAAAGTTAGAACAACCTTGTACAGCAAAATAAACAGCACCACAGGAGAGTTCTGCTCAATAGCTTTCATTTGAATGGTCACACTTTGGGATTTCATGCACAGACTCAAAAGTTAGAACAACCTTGTACAGCAAAATAAACAGCACCACAGGAGAGTTCTGCTCAATAGCTTTCATTTGAACGGTTACACTTTAGGATTTTATCCACAGACTCAAAAGTTAGAACCACCTTGTACAGCATAATAAACGGTACCACAGGAGAGTTCTGCTCAATAGCTTTCATTTGAACGGTTACACTTTAGGATTTTATCCACAGACTCAAAAGTTAGAACCACCTTGAACAGCATAATAAACGGTACCACAGGAGAGTTCTGCTCAATAGCTTTCATTTGAACGGTTACACTTTAGGATTTTATCCACAGACTCAAAAGTTAGTACCACCTTGTACAGCATAATAAACGGTACCACAGGAGAGTTCTGCTCAATAGCTTTCATTTGAACGGTTACACTTTAGGATTTTATCCACAGACTCAAAAGTTAGAACCACCTTGTACAGCATAATAAACAGCACCACAGGAGAGTTCTGCTCAATAGCTTTCATTTGAACGGTTACACTTTAGGATTTTATCCACAGACTCAAAAGTTAGAACCACCTTGTACAGCATAATAAACAGCACCACAGGAGAGTTCTGCTCAATAGCTTTCATTTGAACGGTTACACTTTAGGATTTTATCCACAGACTCAAAAGTTAGAACCACCTTGCACAGCATAATAAACGGTACCACAGGAGAGTTCTGCTCAACAGCTTTCATTTGAACGGTTACACTTTAGGATTTTATCCACAGACTCAAAATTTAGAACCACCTTATACAGCATAATGAAAAGTACCACAGGAAAATACTGCTCAGAAGCTTTCATTTGAATGATCACACTTTAGGATTTCACCCACAGATTCAAAAGATACATATACCTTGTATAGCATAATAAACAGCACCACAGGAAAGTACTGCTCAGTAGCTTTCATTTGAATGGTCCACTTTAGGATTTCATCCACACACTCAAAAGATAGATACACCTTGTATAGCATATTAAACAGCACCACAGGAAAGTACTGCTCAGTAGTTTTCATTTGAATGGTCCACTTTAGGATTTCATCCACAGACTCAGAAGAAAGATACACCTTGTATAGCATAATAAACAGCACCAGAGGAAAGTATAGCCAGCGCGCAGACGTCTCTCCTATATCCTTTGCTTTACGCGGTAAAAGGACGTCATCATTTTTCCGGAAATACTAGACGTCTGCACCCATGCTAAAGAAAGTATTACCCAGTAGCTTTGATTAAAATGGTCACATTTTAAAATGTGGATGAGAATCATACTGCTCCGCCTCATTAGTTTTCATTTGCGATAAATCGTTCATTCCATTGTTTGGTTACTTTAGGGAGTTGTACGCTCGTGAGGAATCAAAGGAACTAGCTGTGAAAACATTCCAAGACCACCAACATTTCTACCACCCTATTGCCGCGGCACTGATAGCAAAGGACTTGCACTTGGTGTGAAGATGGCCACAGAAGAGCAAGATAAAAAAAAAAAGATAGACCAAAGCCCAGTCTCACCTATTCCATAGACGAAGATGTTGATAGAAAGAAGAAGAGGATACAACAATGAATAGACTTTATGAAATTATGATTCTCAAGAAGTAGAAGCAGTAGCCTGTTTCAAGCTCTCAGATAGTGGAGGCGAGCGAAAAATGTTGGAAGGAGCGATGAGAGCCAACTCGCGAATACGGAACAACTTTCGACCCCCCCCCCCCCCCCTCCCCCCCTAGTAGTAGTAGTAGATATGCTAATTTATTCCGAAAGCAGCGAATACGAATCGTGCCGTCAATGGTTTAAGGTGCATTGCACTGCATTTCGCATCACTACTGCGCATATCGTGCGTCATGAGCGCGCGCACAGTCTGAACCAAGGGGGTTTTCTTTGAGTTGGCCAAACTAATAAGTGATTGCTTCCTTCTAAACGAGCATGGTGACCGGCTTTTTATTGCATAATTGTACTGTAAAAATCACCCTCTTGAGTTAAAAGAGTTGGAAAAAATTTCTTTGTCAGGAAGTTATCGCTAAAAACGCGTACACACCCATTACTCATGGCCATAAAATTATGACTTTGAGATCATGCATGCAAGGAGCGTTTTGAGTCAGTGTCATTTGAGGTTGCGTACCATTACAGTAAATCGTATATCAAATCCGGTTACTTATGGTCGTTGCATCATATCTATTACAGTTTTCCAAGCATTCTATTTTAACTATGCTGCAAGCTACCGCGTTAAGTAACGTGAACCAAACAAATAATCGCGCGCGTGATAGGCAGTACTACATGGATTAATGGGGTAACTTTTCTTCATCGCGAGCGTGGTGACCTATGTTTTTTATTGCATCTTTTTTTTCAAAAAATATCTGGTAGGGAAAAATCAGGGGAAGTTTAAAAATATTGTTCGTCCACTCCTTTTTTCTGACGAATGATCTAACTGAGCACAAAGAAAAACGATTATGTTCTACATGATCTTATTCCGATGTTGGCCCACTTTTTGATAGCCACAAAAGAAAAACAGTGAAATGTGAAATGAAAATTAGTTTGGTATTAGTGCCAATCGTAAATCTCTTTTACGTTTACACATTTACCAAGGAGGATTTCTTTAGATTACATCAACGATTCTGAATAGATATATTTGTACTGAGGTGTTTGTATGGTTGTTTCGGACTGCAGATATAAAGATCAAAGCGCTGTAAGAGTCATCTCGTGAATACGAAACAACGTAAGGTTAAGTCAACAAATAGGTTTTAATTTTCCATACTGACTTTGAAGTCAAAGAATTGAAGAGTAAAACAGATTTAAAACGACCAAAACATCGTAGCGTGACATAAATATGCATTGTGTGAAACGAGACTGTCTAGACAACGGGATGACGTTATACACTAGGGAATAAAAAAAGTTTACATGAACGAGTGAAAATTTGCATATCTAGCCCCGTATACTATATCTCGTTCAACGCTTCGCGTATTCACGAGATAAAGTATAGATCTTTGCATCGTGGTATTGATCTCTCAAATCAGTCGTTTTGCGCCTAAAAGGAACTGGTCACAAAATTCCTTAGCGATCAACATTGAGGGAATGGTTGACGTAGGGCGCTTACTATTTGACCGGTCTGGTAGGCCATTTTGTGTCAGGATTGTGGTTCAAATGTGTGTTTTTATTGCAGTAGGAATGGCGCAGGTGGTGAGTGTATTCCCCTCCCAGCAGTGCCTTGTTGTTGTCGTTGGCCCAAGAAAAGGAAAATAGATCTTCTTCGCAGGTTATTGGTTTCTTGCAATCTCGTCCGCCGAGAAGACCCCGGGGAGAAGGCTGGTGTTCTCGTTGTGACTTGTGCCGCGTTAAAATTCTCTGTTTAACATTTTTGGAAAATGCTCACAGTTTTAGGTGTATGTGTCCTGTTTGTGGCTCATACGTAGAAGATATTAAGACGAATCACAGAACAGTTTTAAGTGCATGCTACCCGTTTATGGGTCATACGTAGAATATATGAAGACAAGTCACACAATCTATACATTGCTTTGAATGTCTTTACCAGTGTACTTGTTCACCGGTAAGGAAACGTTTATCTCTGAGGTACTTTACATAGCCCGACGAGCGTTGCGCTCCAGTTCAATTTATTACAGATATTAAGCATCACGTAATTTTAACCCGCGAACGGCAGTGTTGGTTACAGCAGCCGCCGTTTTCTATGCAACGGACCTGCTTTCGTATACTATATACGACGGCGAACGGCAGACAACAATCTTTCATTTCCCGTTTGCGGTATACGCGATGGTTAAAAGAGAGATTAAGCACCGCGTTCTACGGCAAACGGCAGCTTGCAGTTGATTATATTTATTTTTCCACGAATCATTAAATTAATCCACCAGAAAAATCGTAAACATGTTCATGACAAACGGCTAAACTACTCACTTTCACGTAAAAACGCCAAACAGAAGACGGTTAAAGTTGGAATTCTGAATTCTGCCATTTGCGGAAAAAACAAACGTGATGCTCAATCTCTCTAATTCGCCGTAAACGGCAAACGACAAGTTGATGTTTGCCGTTTGCTATAAACGTGATGCTTAATTTCTCTTTGTAATTCGAAAATCTTTTCCAATCAGACTGCACATTAAAAAAATGAGATATCCGGCCTCGGGTTTTTAAAAGGGGTCTTGATGTTAACTGTTATTCCTTGTTCCGAGGTGTTGGAAACAATAGTCAGACGTTGGCTGAGATTTCGACTTCGTTTCAAAAATGGGCCCTGAGTTTGAACTATTTAAATAGTATCGCTGTTATTAAGTAAAACGAATATAAAGTCGACAAATGTCGCTGTTCCTTTCAAAAAAACGTGCACAGCCGTTTTCAGTCGTCTTTGGCGCATAAGCAAATGTGACGTCACTTATCGAGCTGATTCGGTCCCAAACCACCTCGCTTCGCTCGCCTGGCGAGTTGAGGCCTGCAGCGTTATACAAACGGATATATTTTTTTACAAAATTTACCAACTAAATCAATTTCTCTAAGTTAGGAATGAAATTAAAAAAAAAAGAAACATGTAGCTGGAACAAACAGCACAACAATTGTAAAGTCTGTTTTAGTCATAGTCTCAAGTAGTCTGCAAGACTTCTCAGTTGCCATGAGTCATGAGCAGGTAAGGTGAGGTAACCACTTAAGGTTCGCAGCAGTGGCCGATCCACAGTCCATCGTAGCGGGGGGAGGGGGGGGGGGGGGGGGGAACTGGAGTGAATCAGGGGGAAGGCAGCCAGATTCCCCCTGGGACCCTCCCCTAGATCCGCCACTGGCGGGGGTGGGAACTTATGACAATAATGTCAAACTGGTGATCTGTGGTCCTCGCTCAGCGACAAGCAGTTACAAATCTTGTTCTCCTTTTACTTCTTTCTTCCTTACGTGGCACCTACAGGAAACGAAGAACAAGACGCACATGACAATTTGTATATGACCGTGAATATTATTATAAGGGTTATAGGGTTATATTATAAGAGGACGCGGGCAGATCCTGGCTTGTTCGTAAGATGAAGGGGAAAAAAGAAAAGAGAAATGCTCTAGCTCAGTTACCGAGGTTAGACACATTTAGATTTCAGTAAATACTTATAGTGCCCCTGTGATCAAATTTTTGATTTTGATTTTTTAATATTTTCGTGTTCAATTAGACTTTCTTACTCATCTTGCCAAATGTCAATTCATTACGAACATCAGAAGTCATTTTATTTTAATACTTATTTCCGAGAATTTACGGCCGCCATTAATCAACCTTGTTCCAAGGCTTGGTTGCGAATGGGAGACAGTGACGTCAAAGACTCAAACATACCTCACGGGTTGAAATTATAATAACAATTAGCATAGAAAATTGCACGAAGAACACGTCCAAAGTTTTTGTTGCTTTTCGCGTGATTTTCAATACTTATTGTTATTATAAATTCAACCCGTGAGGTATTTTTGAGTCTTTGACGTCACTTTCTCTCATTCGCAACCAAGCCTTGGAACAAGGTTGATTAATAGCGGCCGTAAATTCTCGGAAATAAATGTTGAAATAAAATGATTTCTGATGTTCGTAATGAATTGAAATTTGGCAAGATGAGTAAGAAAGTCTAATTGTACGCGAAAATGTAAAAAAATGAAAATCAAAAATTTGATCGCAGGGGCACTTTATGTGTTATAACTTGTTTGTAATTAGTATTACTTTTAATTTTAGAGTTTTTAATTTTATAGGTTTACTTTACACTTGTTTGTAATTAGTATTATCGTTCTTAAATTTATACTATTATTTATGTGTATGAATCTACTTTAGATGCTAAATTCGCTTAAAATCGAGACTTTTGCGGAAGCTCCTGTTCATATATTGAAAGCTTTCTAGAAAAAATTATTCCAGGGAGTTGAAAGCTATTATTTCCACTGGCTATTAACGGTGTAAAATTTAAATGAAACGTAAACTTGAATTTTTGAAGAAATTTTCAAATTTATACCTTTCAACAGTCCCTACCACAACCGAATTTTGGCTAAAATCAAGGCTCAAAAAAAGCGATCTGGTACATGGCTTTAACCAACGAGACTATACTCCAGGGAAGGACAATCATTTCAACTAAACATCGACCGAATAAAAAATTGGGGTAAATAAAACGGCGAATTCTGAGAGCGTTTTCAAAACAGGCCACTTCATTAAATATGCGCGACCGTTGACCTTTCGTGTCAATGAGAAATCAATTAACGGCAGCAGGTGACCTTCTTTCGTCAAAAGACGCGTTATTTTCCTTTTCTGGTATGTTTTTTTAAGCAGAGGAAACTAGGTTTTAGAATTTGGAGTCGTGTATTCCCAATGCTAAGCTATGAAGGAGATTTTACACAAATGTATTTTGAAATTTGACCCACTGTGCTTGGATGTTTCCGATACGGGTTGATCACCGAATTTAATTTGTTAACGCAAATCATCGACTATGAACACAGGCAGCCCAAGCTCACGTCACGAGAAAGTGAAGGATTAATTATTAGCGGTGTGTGAGACGGGACGTGACCCTTCGATGAAAGCGATATTGGGTTACACGGCGGCCGTTTTAAAAATTTAAGACTTTGTATGGGGAAAAAAATAACGTAGATTTCGAACGCTTGATAAAGCGAAATTTAGGCATTAATTCAATAAAGTGATTCCATTGAACTCACCTCTGGTGTATTCTTTTGTCCTTTGGGGTATTTCAAGCCGTTTTCGGTTGTTTTGTCACCACTGTTATTCCCTTCATAAGACGAAGTCAAGGCAGAACACTCGGTTCGAGACCGACTTCCATTCGGAGGCGGTTTGCGTCCAAAAAATCCATCCGATCGGCGATTTTTCCAGCCAAAGTTAAAGCACTATGTCCCTTCCACCATAAAATATGTCTGGTTTCCGAAAATCATCACACATTACGCCGAAAATGAGCATTTTCGGTCACCGATTCCAAGATCGCTTCTTTCGGCGCGAGCTAAAGGAGGATATTACCATCTTCCCGGCATGCACTGCAAGCAAACTATATTATCAAACGGCGGCGACCCGCAAGCAGCTCATTTTACACAGACGCCGTTGGGGTTGGAGGTCAGTTGGTCGTAGTGGAAACCTTTCAAAAGAAATCTACGTTTACCTATTTATTCTATACACCTTTACAGAATATTTTCCATTTCGGGTTATGTTTACAGTTTGCTTTAAGGCCGCTTAACTTCCCAGACGGGCCGAATTCCGCGATATTAAAGCGTCGCGTGCTAGACGCTTGAAATCTCTTCACACTGAGATTCATGGAATCAATAAACCGTCTCTCCATTTCAAAACAATACCGGCTTATATTAGAAGAAATATCCGTATATTTGCTTGCTTTGACTTATTGAACGTAACACTGGTGAACAGAGCCGGTGAAATAATTCCCACTAACCACTGCTAAAAAAACCTGAAAATATAAAACAACAGCTACTCACTCTGCACTCGACTGTCCTGCTGTGTTTGTTTACGGTTATGTTATTTTTAGTTCAAAATCGATCTTTGCTTTTCTCGCTTTTTTCTGACTTTTCTATGGTACGAGCACTAATTATTCAGCTTCATTTCATTTTATATTTTGCTGTGACCAAAATAAAACTCGAATCGGTCCACAAATGCTAATAGATCTTCTCACAAACGACGCGCCATTTGGAGCTTGCCGAATGTAGTCACTTTCAATTCAACGCCGATAAAAGCAAACAGCCGCCGAAATAGATCACTTTCAACTTCAAAATTTAGCATGAAATCGTGGAGGCAATTGGAGTCAATTAGGTTTTTGAGAAAGTTTATGCTTTAAATGACTAGAATTGGGTATTATTTGGCTTTTGACTCGCCTTTTTTGAATCGATCCAACCAATTTAAAATATGCATTGCCGATAACTACAAACAGACATGGACGACAACAGTCAAACTACACCGCTATAATTTTTTTCAACGGGTCCACTCCACTTTAAGAAAAACGTTTCCTGGCACATTTTTAATAGAGGAATTAGGTACGTATTGTTTTATTTCCAAGCCTTTACATTAAAGCGAGGAAATCCATGTACAACTTTGACTAAAATACGTGCGTTCTTCGGTTCCACCGGAAGTCATTCAGCCGAATTTTACCCAAAGCACGCTGGGAAGATGGTAATATCCTCCTTTGCGCGAGCTGGTGATTTTGAAAGTGGACACGGCCGTCGGAGAGACTTGGGTCCGAGATGAAATTCCTATCTCTCCAGGGTGATTGAGGGGATTCATGTTGCTGATCGAAACAAAGGAACTATTCGATATGCTTTAGTGGGGATGGGGTAAGGACTGAACATAAATCCCCTTATTCACCCTGGAGAGATAGAAAAAAAAAAGAGTGGTTTCGCTACAAGTCCAGAAAAGATGAATAAGAGTCTCCTTCTCGTTTTGGCAAAAAGTGCACTGCCCCGTTATCCTTTATTTTTATTCTGGTTTAGTACCATTTAATAAACGAGCAGCAGTGTTTTATACCTGATAAAACACGTGCTGCGAGTTTATTGAATGACTTAAAACACGTTTATTGAATGAGTTTATTGAATGACTTAAAAAAAATCGTCAATAATTCATGACCATTTTGTCCAATATCGATGAAACTATGTGGAGTGATATGAGAAAACAAAAGAAGGTTGTTTGCATTTGGGAATTGAACAACAATAATGAAGGAGAAATAAAGTTAGAAATTTAAATATGCAGAACTATGTCAGTATTTTATTCGAATGCGGTTTTTTGATACTTCGCTTGCATTAGTAAAAACATGCCTCCGAAGCAAATCTTACAGATAGCGCCTCCGACCCCCAGCACAAAAGTTAGTCTTTCTAAAACAGATGCAGCTGAAAGCAATTCAAATTTATTAGATCTTGAATCGTTAGATTTTGACGTCGCAGATGAATTGTTAGCTTCGGGACTGTGCAATAATTATCAGGAGGGGGGGCCGGGAAACCAGAGGGGGGGGGGGGGCATGAAGTAAAATCAAAGCAAGGATAGGGGGGGCTCAAAGTAAAATAGGTCACTCAGGAGGAGGGGGGCTTTACATTTTATTTCAAGTTCTCACTCAAGTGGTGTTTTCACGTGTCCCATGAAGTTCAACAAGTTGAACACCGTGAGACATGTCGCGGGGACAAAATGTCCCTAAGATTGGTGTTGCACAATTATGATAGTATAAGTTCACACGAGGGGACGTGTCGCTGCAACATGTCCCCGCGACATTTTCATGCGGTGTGCGCTATGATTTTTTCTCTGCTACATGTCCCCGCTACACTCCCTGCTACATGTCCCTCAGTGTGTACTACACAAACATTTGTCGCTGCTACATGTCGCTGCGACATGTCCCTGCTACATGACCCCTCATGTCTGACCACCTTTAAGATCCGTGAGGTAAAATGGCACTGGTTGCACGAGTTCTCCAGTACGCTCGTGGTGATCATTCTTGCATCCCACGAGAAACCCAAGAGCACGTTAACGAGGAAATGAGTTCCAGTGCAAGCAACTCGGATTTGCAATGAAGTGATTCAGAAGTGGAATCGGATGGCTTTGTCGAACACTGCTTCGAGGTCATGTTTGTTCCAGATATGGATGTCCAACAAGACATTACCTCGTAGCAATAACAGGTGGGTGTATATTAAGAAAATGCTGGGTATTTGTATATAAAAAGTGTGTGAAGGGGGGTGGGGGGGGGGGGGTCATACAAAATTTCTGACTGATCAGGGAGGGGGGGGGCAATAACTAAATTTAGTTCTTTTGAAGGGGGGGTATTACCTAATATTTCCCCCCCCCCTGATAATTATTGCACAGTCCCTAACATGACTATACCAGATAGTTCCAACGTAAACAAAGTTGTTATTTCGGGCTCAGTATTCAATAATTGTACTTTTCATTTGTAAGTTAGCACAAAATAAATGTGTTTATTGAAATTAATGGTTGTTCTCAGTATTTAATTCCTACTGTATATAAACTTGTAAAATTCATTAATAATTCATAAGGAAAATACAAAAGAAATGAATGTTTAATGAAGGTTGCCTCGAAAGATAACTTCACCACCAAAAGGTCTTAATTGTAAATCAAAGCAAAGTTTCCATTTCCCATGGTTTTCTGTATCAGGTATTTTTTTTATCCACCTTAATTTGAGAGCTTTGTTAAAAAGTTTTATATCGATCATCCTTAGCCCTCCATTTTCGTAGTCACTGATCATAATATCACGCTGTATTTTGTCACCCTTGCCATCCCATAAGAAATTAAAAAGGATATTATTTATCTCTCCTATAGCGTTGTGGCTTCTTGACAGAGGTGACAAAATGTAAACAAGTTGCGATACAATTAAGGTACATCCACCACAGGTACATCCCGCCACAGGTACATCCATCACAGGTACATCCGCCACAGGTACATCCGCCACAGGCACATCCGCCACAAGTACATCCGTCAGAGGTACATCCATCACAGGTACATCCGCCACAGGTACATCCGCCACAAGTACATCCATCACAGGTACATCTGCCACAAGTACATCCGTCAGAGGTACATCCGTCAGAGGTACATCCGTCAGAGGTACATCCGTCAGAGGTACATCCGTCAGAGGTACATCCGTCAGAGGTACATCCGTCAGAGGTACATCCGTCAGAGGTACATCCGTCAGAGGTACATCCGTCAGAGGTACATCCGTCAGAGGTACATCCGTCACAGGTACATCCGCCACAGGTACATCCGCCACAGGTACATCCGCCACAAGTACATCCGTCAGAGGTACATCCGTCAGAGGTACATCCGTCAGAGGTACATCCGTCAGAGGTACATCCGTCAGAGGTACATCCGTCAGAGGTACATCCGTCAGTGGTACATCCGCCACAAGTACATCCACCACAGGTACATCCGTCAGAGGTACATCCGTCAGAGGTACATCCGTCAGAGGTACATCCGTCAGAGGTACATCCGTCAGTGGTACATCCGCCACAAGTACATCCACCACAGGTACATCCGTCAGAGGTACATCCGTCAGAGGTACATCCGTCAGAGGTACATCCGTCAGAGGTACATCCGCCACAGGTACATCCGCCACAGGTACATCCGCCACAGGACATCCGTCAGAGGTACATCCATCACAGGTACATCCATCACAGGTACATCCGCCACAGGACATCCGTCAGAGGTACATCCGCCACAGGTACATCCTATTTTCAGGCATCATCCTGCATTTACCAAATTACATAAGCTTCTCAAGACTTGAGTGCCTTTTATTCACCTTAATACAACCTTCATTTGGACAGGAGAAAAGAACAGCGGCATCGGTTTTTGTACCATCGTCCTTCACTTGCTCTTTCAACGTTCAATTAAGCTCTGACTTCTCTGAGCTTTCTTGGGATATGGATGCGCCAACAAAGTCACTAGCGGAGAACTGGCAGTCAAATCGGCAACTTTGCAAAAAGTCCGGAGTGCGACCTTTTGGAAGGCGGAGAGAAACCTGGGTCGAACTCTCTTCTCGCTTCCGTCACGCAATCGTCACGTCATTTTGTGAATTGAAAAATATACAAATCATAATGGTTACTTGATAGAAACATTCATAATAGCGAGTATTGACTGGAAAATAGAGAGTCTGGTATAGGGTAGGGATTTTTGCTTTCTATTCTAGAATAGGGTTGGAAAATGCAGCTAATCGGCTCCTGCTCTGGTATACCGTTTGTTTCCATCTTCACTAAGCTTTCCTAGCCCCTGATGAAGGTTAGTTTTGTCTAACCGAAATATCGGGCACATCTTATTAAAAGAAACCGAACGAATTTGCTGTCTGATCAGCCTTGCATGTTAAAGTTTTTTATACTATAGGGTAAGGCTTTCAGTCTCAACAGCACATCCTCACCAAAACATTCACACAGTACCCCCTCCCTCCCGAGTGTTTTCGTAAGCACAGAATTATAAGTCATCGTGCTTTCGTCCCTTTTTATTGTAATTTTGTCTGTAAGTTAAAATCCGTAAGCTTGCTCACTAGTCTTCTAACGCGGCGAATGGCAAAATGTCCAAACTCACACGCGAGCACTGTCCAAGATGAACAGCAGCCGTGCCGCTCCCGGGATGTGGTGCTCTTTAGGTGTGTAATTCCGCACTCCACGATAACCAATCTTTAGCGTGCGACAAATAGCTTTGAAGGTATCAAGAGGAAAAACACATAGGCACTGCAAGAGCTCGTGAGACTCGTGAGAGGTACGAAATTCCTGCTGGGGACCCTGTGGTTTTGCCTGGTTGTTCATTAACTTGAAAACATTTGACAACTTGGCTCGGTGATCGACTCGGGGTTGGAAGCGGAATAATTGGATCTCACTTATTCATTATTCCTTTCATTTTTTTCTAAGTTATTCATTATTCATTTTTAAATTTTGCTCGATATTCATTATTCCGCGTTCGAGTTTGTTGGGCAGCTTCCAACTTGCAATGCTTGTGAAATAGAAGATATTCACTTCCTTTAAAATATGATTTAAAACCGTCAACGTCATATTCAATCTAATTACCAGGGGCGTAGCGATTTTTTGGACTAGTTGTAGGCCTAACCAGGCCTGCCTGAATCCTGGCGGGCACGCTGCAAGGACCACAATTGGCGCGCGCTTTGAGAGGCTTCCGGGGGCATGCCCCCCGTCCCCCCCTCGGAAAATGCTTTGGATTTTACCCTCTAAAACACCATTTCCTGCATTCCTGAGGCTCGAAAAGTGTTTGTGAAGTAGATATAAATTCTGAAGTTTACTTTTTATTCTTAACCAGATACCAAAATGTTTTATATTCCAGTAATCCCTGTGCTACAGACATATCAAAAATGTCAAACGGAAGAGCCTTGATTCACAGTGAAACACATGAAAAAGCTCATAAAACTGTCGCTGTTTTACTGGAATGAGATCGAGACTACTAAGGGTTAAAATGGCAGCCTAATTTCCGGCCCCATTTGAGAAAGAGGAACTATTGGCCGGCCTAAAAAGGATCTCCATCCCCCTGCAAAATCGTGCTCAAAATCGATGTCCTCAGAATTCAAAAAGACATTATGTTTATGAATATCCATTAGCACAAGTCCACTAAGGCGATCGTTCGTCATTGATTACCTCAAGTAGGTCTGAAGTCTTCTCAGCGCACTGAAAGACCTCTCTACAGTGACTGTGGTGATTGGCAAGGTGAGGAGCGTCGTGAAGACCCTTGAAATATTTGGCAACTCTTGTTGGCGGCAATTAGGAAGTTTTTCCGCAATGGTGGTTGGAAGATGATCTTGCACTTTCTCCCAAAAAGATTATTACCTCATGCATTCGCTTTCCTGTAATTGACGGGTATCATCTGGTATGTCTAGAACAAAGGAGGATTTTTCAGGTATCCCATGATGCAACGCGAATGAACTATATTATCAACTGAAAATTGCGTGACCAGCCATTTGCCATTGAGCTGCTCGAAGCGAGCGCATCGTCCACTGCGTAGATTTTAGCAGTTAAACATATATCATATTGTCCAATCTGGCTTGTTGTAAGTTCCCAACGGTATTTAGTACATGTTTGCCTCCCCAAAAAGTAAAGAGAGCGGCGACTTTGTCTATTTTTGAACACGGACAAATTGAAAGGCATCGATGACAATTTAGACTCGATTTCCGGATTTCCGGTAGATGAAAAAATATTGCCATCTTCCATATCACTTGTAAAAACATGAACATCAAGCGATTTATTAGCTTCGAAGCGAAGGAAAGTGTCAAACGATCATATGATTTGACCAAACTCATAAAAGGAAGCTGCAATTGCACTAAATACGTTTTTTCCTTCGACTATAAAAACCAAAACAAAGAATCAGTCTACGCGATCGAAGAAAATTTCAACAACGTTTTGGCATCGATTTTGACCAAAATTCAACGGTCATAAATTCCTACAAAACGTGGGGACTTAAGGGGACCTTGTACTGCATTTAAAAGAGTTACTCTCCAGGCACTATCAGGCGTAATTATATGCTAATGTCCCCAGGATTAAAAACGAAACACGGCAAAACAGATCAAGGGTTAAAACCCGTTAAAACACAACAAAGAAACGAAGCGGATCAGCCATGCATGCCACTCGAAACAAAGACAAAAATATTGCGATACATAGGCAAACAGGCTCAGATTAAATGATATCTAGGTAAACTTTAATGTATATAGAAACCAAATAACGATTTGATTCACCTTTTATCGCGTTGGAAACGAAGAAAACGTGTCGCGAAGATCATAGCCTGTGAACAGGCTTCCTTGTGGGGGTATGACGAAAGTAGATAGCGGCGAAAACAAAACTCGCGAGGAACGCCGCGGGAAAACTGGGGAGAGGGGAAGAGGCGGGGAGGCCTGTAGACAAACCATTGATGCCGCCGTTCCAGATCACCAACTGTGCACTAGATTCTAGTGCAAACGTTGATTGGTCAGATCACCGACTGTTGACACATTCTGTTGACAAGTTTGCGGTCATGATATCCGCCAACATGCGATCAAAATTTGCATATCGCACTGCAAAATAGAAACATGTCTGACGGCCGGTTCTCAATCGATCAGTTTGAATAAGCATTGAGCCATTCTCTGAGGGATTTCCCTCATATTACAGGTTTAAAAGAAGAGCAGAAACGCTGCTTGAAGTCTTTAGCGGAGAAACATGATGTATTTGGCATTCTTCCGACTGGATTTGGAAAAAGTTCAATCTCGTGTCCTGAAAGAGCTGTGGAAGTTGGAAAGAACGACCGTTATTGTTGTAACGCCACTAGTTTCCATTATGAAGGATCAAGTCGAGGAGATGACACGTTTGGGACTCAAAGTATTTGCTATTGGTTTAGGGGAAGAAGAAGCTGAGAAAGAACTATGCGCATGGTTATAAAACTAAAAGAGATAGACAGACCTACACGACTCCCGTTGTGTGACCATTGTATTGTTTTAAGCCTTCACTGCATGTCTCTAAGCGACTCTCTGTAAAAATAGACAGGCTAAAAACTAGTATCACTCATCGCTAGAAAGTATTTAAAAAGCATAAAGCTTTCCCAGTAAGACTTAAGAGAGAAATGCGCCTTTAGATCACAGTTAGGAATTTGTTCTCTTCGATGATATTGATCTTTTGATTTCGGCGGAATATCTCTGAAATTGTACAGAGCCGTTAGAATTAAATTTCTTTATGCCGTTGTTTGGTGCTAGCTCTAATTTGCATACACTGTATACTAATCGGCTAAAGTTTGTTATCGCTTTGAAAGTGTAAGGATCGTTAATTTCTCATGCCGTGATTATTCGTTCCCGCGACTTGTCATTTTCACGTGCGCGACTATTTACATTCCAATGCAACCAACCACTGATAATGATCTTGTTGACAGATAATCGACAGGTTAATTACAAAGGGGTGGAATGGCGGCCTCAATAATTTGTCGACAGGCTCTCCCCCTCCCCGTTCGACGGTTTTTTTTTCGCCCTATATCCCAACAGAGAGCCTGTTCACAGGCTACGAAGATCAGTAAAATTTCACCATGTGTATACTCGCCATCGCAGGAAATTTGACACATCGGGATCGATAATTACGCGCTAGGCGTCATGGGATACCTGAAAAATCCTCCTTTGTCTAGAACATACGCATTTAAAATTTCTTTGACGCTTACCTCGGCTGGAAACAATTACCAACATTTTTCGGCAAAAGATTGGTTATCTTCGAGAGTAAAATTGGTTTGATAATGCGAGAATCCAGTTCTGATATCAAATGGTCTAAGAATGGATAGTACGTTGCTCGTTTGTAGTACTCACTGACTGAATCAAACGGAAGATTTTCTCGATGCGATTGCCGGCCAGGAAGTATGGGCTTGGATATTGCAACACCATGTTTCTCTAAAATAGGTAAAACGTGTTCCAAAACACCTCCTTGTGTTTATTATGAAGTGACTGGATTAAAACATTGGCCTGTACATGTGCTTGAAGCAAATCCAAATTAATACTCTGATATTCTTGGTTTTCACTGTCACGCCATAAAATTTTAAAATCGAAACGAATTAGCGAAGGAAGCCAATAATTTGTAATGTTATAAAAGAGTAACAAATAAACAACTTCGCGAAGTCTCAAATCTGTGCAATATTCCGTTGTTGAATTATTCGCCGAAGCATTCGACTCAAATTTACAGAGCTTTGTATGGAAACGCCATCCCGGAGGGACACCAAGATATAATGTTTTAGAATCGAAACTATTTAGTGAAAGAAGCCAATAATTTGTAATGTTATAAAAGAGTAACAAATAAAAAACTTCGCTAAGTCTCAGATCTGTGCAGTATCCCGTTGTTGAATTATTCGCCGAAGCACTCGACTCAAATTTACAGAGCTTTGTATGGAAACGCCATCATGGCCGCCGGAAATCAATAAAAACATCTGGACTTCACTTTCGCTCTGAAAGCGATTACTTTTCTTCCGTGAACTACTATTCATTCGCATAAACTGCATTCCTAATACTTTAACTGCCCAAAGTGCCAAAAATCACGAGGAGAGGCCCTTGTTTCATAGAAAAAAAAGCTTTGTCACGGACGCCATGTTGGTGTCACGTAGGGTGAAAAGTCAGAAATTCAAAATGCTGTATTTTCAAAACGAAAGACGCTACCGGGTTGGATACTTGTGAAAAGATTTATTTTTAAGTCATCTTCAACCTGGTGGACATATAAATTCAGAAGGCATTACAATTTATGATTTTCGAATTTGATGACGTCACGTGAAAACCAAGAATATACCAAAGGCACGACAAAATGAAGCAGCCATTCACAATTATTAAGCAATTAGCATACTGTTGCTAAAGCCTCTTACTCTAGAGTCGTGCAAATTGTCGAGAACTTCAAAAGCATTTAAAATTACATTAAAATAATTTCAGAAAATAGTTTTTTTTTTCATAGATTTAAAAAATATGACAGGTGGGCTGAAAAATTTGTAGGACTTGGACTAGGGCTTATAGGCTCGCTACGCCCCTGATGACCGTATTTTCTCCATTTAACATCAGCCTGGCGTTTATTTAAAACTTAGCCTTATAGACCCCTATTTGAACCCAGCGTTTGACCATCAAATATATCAAAGATTGCAAGTTTAATTTCGAGCAAGTTAAACTTCCGAAACGTCGAGCGTGATCTCTGGCTCTTACTCCTCTATAAAAAATAATTATTTGACTTTACCAGTTCATTATTCTTTATTCATATTCAAACCCTAAATATTCCTTATTCATTTTCTTTTTTAAGCCGTTATTCATTATTCATTATGCCGCTTCCACCCCCGAGATCGACGTGCTCTGTGTTTCAGTTTGTGCTGAAAATGATGTGGTTTCCGGCCGGTAAAAGCTTACTAAGGTATGGAATATTTCTTAAACATTCAGTCAATTGACTTTTGGCCAATTCAAAATAACAACCACGCGCAATAAGTAGACTGTCAAGGGAGGCATAAGACAAATTTTTGTCGCCAGTCAATACACACACACTGGTCCCCCACCCTCGACAGTCTAGTTTTTGCGCGTGGTTGTTATTTTGAATTGGCCAATGAGAGTGCAGAATGTCGTATGATCGTGGTCACGCTCCAGCGGCCGTAGTCGCACTACTAGCTGAGCGGCCGGGAAGATTGCAGAAAACCGAATATTATTTGAAATTTCTCCCCCTAAAATCGCAGTGCGATCGCCGAGACGAGTCGATGTGATAGGAAATTTATGTGGCCTTATGGCTGTGGTGTTTTTATGGCGATTCGGTCCGTCGCTTTGTGGTGAAAGAGCGATTTGTGGGACGAGGTCGCCGGGAGTCACCGGCCTTGCTTCGCTTTATGAATGGAAACGACAACCAACGACATCGCAAAAACTCGTAAACCACAAAACCGTCTAAAATGGACATCATTTGCGCCCAATTTGCATACAAGACACAACGAAAACACAATGTTGAGGTAAGTGAACTTTATTTCCACATTAAAGCTTTATTGCGTTCGAGGTACGAGAACGCAACCCCTAATTTGTGCATTATTGGGTGTCCTGTGCAACTGATAAGGGAGGTTTTTTCGAGATTTCTTTGGTTCGTCGGTCGGTTCGTCGACACACATTTGCCTCGCTTTGAGGCGCTTGCTTACGTTTTGCCTCACTTTGACGAACTAACTCACGTGGCGAGTTTCTTCACATCTCATGCATCCTTCAAAAGATTTGCTGAATCCTTCCAAAGATTGCTGAAGTCTACTGAAGTCGGTCTTCAAAAGATTGCTGAAGTCTACTGAAGTCGGTAAGTAAAACACGCTCAGTAAAATTTTACTTTGGATTAAGCATGGTTCGTCACTGTCTTTGGAAAATGTGTGCGACTCCTGGCGCCTGCATCAAACCGGGTTGTTTAGCTCGGCGGCCGTTGTGCCACAAAGTAAATCTACCGAGTTGTGTAGCTCGGCGGCCGTTGTGCCACAAAGTAAATCTACCGAGTTGTGTAGCTCGGCGGCCGTTGTGCCACAAAGTGAATCACAAAGAAAATCTACCGAGATGTGAAACTCGGCGGCGCCATTTCATCATAACTTGTGATATTTACGGCACCGGACAAACACGTAGCGCCACTCAAGTCACTGAAATCAACAAACTAAACCAAAATACTGAAAAAGTTAATGAGGGGAGTCGCACACACATAACATCAGAGGAAGAGCTTATTTTGGATCTCCTGGAAATCGAATCTAGCTTCTGCATAACTTATGACACAGCCTCTAATAAGCTCATGGAAGTTTCTCTTGAGGCTATTTGACTATATTAAATGTTCCATATCGTATTCTGTACTTTGAGCTGTTCAAAAGGCTGCACAAACACTTGCTAAGCTCATAGACGTTTCTCTTGAGGTCCAATTCAGAATGTTCATGTTCACTTCAGTTTAGTTCCAAAATGGTCACCATATTCTATAGAATGTTATACGTGATTTCCTGTTAATTCAAAAAATAACTTTATTGTCCGCTATTTCTCGCTAGCATATACATGTTCCTGTTCAAACACAATTTATTGTGTCCCAGCGTTCAGCATGAATAGAAGTGTTGGGTCTTTAATACCCAAGTTGAAAAGACTTGCAAGTAACAATTTCATTTTATAGTAATTTTCAGTGATTGTTTACTTGTGGAATTTCCAATAAATAGAATTAATGATTACATCTAACATGTTGTCAACTGTTTGCTTTTTAACAATACCTGACCCAGGTTTTTCAAAGCTGGCTTAGGATAGCCCAAGCTCAGTGCGAAATTTGAATTCACATTAGAAAGCTTAAAAAGTATATTCACTTTCATTCATTTTGTCAACAAGTTGATGATTGGGTGCTCTTAAAAATGACCTGGAAAATTATCCGAAGAACTGCTTTTCAACAATAACAACAAAAAAACCCGGTTTATTAAAGCGCCAATCAGCCTTCAACAGCTTAGCTCCGTAAAACATCAGTTGCAGTAGTAAAACAAAAAGTTCTATTCACATGCCCCACACACTCTAGCCACTGTCTCCTCAAATTCAGGTACTTAAACGAAGCATACAATATCACTACCGTTCACAACCTTTTCATAATGATGCACAGGTTAGATGGAGGTTTCGCTGTACGCAACCCTTACGTTCAAATATCCAGTAACAACATTTCTCTATCGCACGAACCACACAACCTTCCCCCTCAACTGCTACCTGTACCCCTACATACATCGAACGCACTCGCCTAAGCTCCGATTACCCCTAGTTTTAGCATATATAAGACTAAAATGGATTTCCCATACAAAGTCTACAAATCGTTCGTTGCGTAAACATCACATACTAAGCTTGGGCTGCCTGTGGTAGGGCTGTCCCTAAGTTGCTCCAATTTTCCAAAAAAGTTGCTCAAAAGTTGCTCCAAAATTCTAAAAGTTGCTCAAAAGTTGCCCCAAAATCCAAAAGTTTCTCAAAAGTAGCTTTCAATTTTTTGGTGTAAGAGATTGATTTACAACTCAAATAACGATTTAATTAATAAATTTCGCTTTACATAGATATCAATGCATAATTATATTACACTGACTCATCAATATTGTAAGACTGAGTCTCTCTCAACCCAACCACGTGATTGTATTCGAACAAAACAAACTTTGCTAATATGCTTATAAGGATATAAAGTTTCTCTGACATAAACGAGTGTTTGTGGTATAAAGCCATGTTCTTTCAATATTTACAATATTTACACTGTCCCTGAAGGTTTTGCACCACCAGCTACCCCTCTACCGACACATAATTCATGATTTCATGTGCGCTTATTGTCATTGTAACGTAACATGACCGATGTTTCCACTGTTTCCTCTAATGCTGCCTCTTGCTGCTTGCTAAATGCATTTTGTAGCAGGCTAAACACTCGTTCAGCCGATGCTGAACTAGGCTGCACCAACAAGATCTTTTTGACTGCAGCAGACCAATTTGGGAGAGCAGCGGCATGTGTAGCCCACCAATGTACTTTGTCTTCTTCTGTTTCAATGGCTGCACCATCAGCAGTGGCCAGATAGTTTGGCAGCTCTTCCACAAGCTGTACAACCTCTGCATCAGTAATGAAACTAAATTGCTTTAGTTCCTGGACTGATACAGCAGTTGGACGTAGTGCTTGCACCTGTACTGGGCAACATAAGCGTGCAGCCTTAAATGCACGAACAACATTGTGGAACTGCACACTGAATTTCTGTTGGTAAAAGCGGAAGCCTGGATTGATGCATGCCTTTCCTTGGGCAACTAACTGGTTGTACAATGCCATATTTCTACCTGCATGTTGGCGAGCTTTGGCCTCAGTGTTTGGATAAGAGTCAATGGCTATTGCATGTGCTAATGCAGACAAACGTTCATAGCAAGCAAATACTAAGGGACCATCCCCCTCAAGATAATAAGTTGCTTGAACAAAGTGCTTGCCCGCATCAATCATAGCAGCAAGCTCAATGTCTAAGTCTCTAGCAGTAACTGGATCATCAAAAATCTCCAACAGGCTTGCACGGCAAACAGGAGACAGGTTATCATTTTCTCTTAGGAAGGGCTCAACGTCCCCAAAAAACTCCATTACCTGATTGAGGACTTCCCATTTGCTCCACCATCTGGTTTTGGAATGAAGTCGCATTGCTGTGCCAGTTCTTGTCTTCCACAACAGCCGGGCAGCTGGACTTAGAGAAAACATGGTGTTCCAACACCTAGAAAATGTGTCTAGGACACTAAATTCAAAGTGTTTCCCAACATTGTCGATTGTGTGTGAGAAACAGATGACATTAAAAATATTGGGAAAGAAAAAGATGACTTGACGCAATCCAGCCTCATTTACTGAGGCACCATCTCTCATTGCTGCTAGAAGCTGGTTCGGCTGTATTTTATACTCCACAGCCAAGCACTGAATCAGTCTTTGAGCAAGCTCTTCCCCATTCATGCTCTTGGCTAGAACTTCAAGTTTGAGAAGCCTCTGCTGTATATTCCAATCTTTGTCAATGAAGCGAACGACAATTGCCAACGCTTCACCAAGCCTGGTGCTCCCATCAAAGATCACAGAAAAAGCACTGTTGGCAGCTATTTCGGATTTCACAAAGTCTATCTCCTTCTGATGAATCGTGGGAATGAATTCTGCGAGATGGCTCCGAGTTGTCAGGCGATGACCATATTTTTCAAGAAATGGTCGCAAACTGTCGACTTTTGAAAGAGGGATACCTGCCTTCAGCAACGCTTCCACGAGCTCGTATCGATAGAGCCTCATGTCTTCGGGTAATGTGGATCCTCTTGCTCCTCCGCTTGTTTTTGCAAGAAGATCCTTGATATTTTGATCTTTCTTCTTGCTTTTCTTAATATTCTCCAGCGCTTTGATGTGCTTTACGGATGCTACATGTTTCTTGATAGAACTCTTTTTTTTGGAAAGAGTTTCTCTGCAGGCGTCACATCTTAGATTTCCCGACACTGTAGTTAGGCACTGGTCCTTAAAGTCGTTCATTCTATCCCACGCGGACACTTTTGGATCGACTGATCCACGAACATTTCTCTTCTTTTCGGCTGGATTAGTCGGCACTTTTCTTTTTTCTGATTTAGTTGTCTTCGGCGATTGAAACTACCGCTAATCAACTGAAGGTTCCTGCGCTCCGTTTTCAGTCGTGCATTCAATGCAGGCTACCCCGGGCAGGCTACCAGTTTTGGAAAATCCACACAGTTTACTCGCATACCAATTCAACTAAATCAATAGTTCAACGTTTATTTACGATGGCCCAGAAGGCTCACAGTCCAGTCTTCGTTTTCACAGTCCAGTCTTCATTTTTCACACAGTCCAGTCTTCGTTTTCACAGTCCAGTCTTCGTTTTCACAGTCCAGTCTTCATTTTTCACACAGTCCAGTCTTCGTTTTCACAGTCCAGTCTTCGTTTTTCACAGTCCAGTCTTCATTTCTCACACAGTCCAGTCTTCAGTTTTTGGACAGTCCAGTCTTTGTTTTTCACAGTCCGGTCTTCATTTTTTCACACAGTCTAGTCTTCATTTTACACACAGTCTAGTCTTCATTATTTGGACAGTACAATCTTATTGTTATCTAGTACCCAGACCTCTTTTGGTGCTGGGGCTGGGCTTTGGTTGGCAGCCATCTTGAGTTTTATCCGATCGTTTTTTGATCTTTTCATTGAACTGGCAGACCATGTCCTTGCCAAATTATTCTCCTTGTATGACACTGGAGGAAAACTCAACGGAGGAAGAACTTATTTCCAATTACTTTAAACAGGGCTACAGCAATCAGGAAATAATCGAGTTTCTTAAACTACATGGTATATTTATGAGTTTATCAACATTGAAAAGACGAATGCAAGTACTGAAATTGGCGCGAAGGGAGGCAAAAATGGAGTACGTTGTGTCCGACGATGATCTAAAAAAGGCATTGGAGCAAGAAATTGCAGGTAGTGGCTGCTTTATTGGTTACAGAAAGATGTGGGCTCGATTGAGAAAAAGAGGTATTTTGGTCAAGAGAGACAGAGTCATGATATTCCTGAAGGAACTTGATCCTGAAGGTGTCGAAAGCCGAAAAAGGAAAAGGCTACGTCGAAGAGTGTATCACGCAAAAGGGCCAAATTTCATCTGGCACATTGATGGCCATGATAAACTAAAACCGTATGGATTTAGTGTCCATGCTTGTATTGATGGATTTTCAAGGAGACTGATATGGCTCGAAATTGGTCCTACAAATAAGAACCCGGATGTAATTGCCAAATACTACCTGGACTCTATAAAACAGGTTGGTGGCGTACCGAGGAAGGTCAGATCAGATGATGGTACTGAAAACTGTTTAATTGAAGCTATCCATACTTGTCTTAGGTCTGATCATAGTGATGATGATGCAGGATTGGGATGCTTTGCTATTGGTAGGTCCACATCAAATCAGAGAATTGAAGCCTATTGGTCCCATTTGGTGAAAGATGGCCCTGGTTGGTGGATGATTTTGTTTAAAGATCTGGTTGACTTAGGATTATTGAACACTTCGGATCAAGTGCATATAGAATGCATTCGATTTTGTTTTATGGAGATCCTGAGGAAAGAGTTGCATGAAGTGTCTCAATTATGGAATGAACATATCATTTCATCAAGCAAATTTGGAAATAGTTCTGGCCCAAGAGGAAAACCAGATTGTATGTATTTCCTACCCCACCTTTACAGCACAGATGACTACAAAGTACCCATTGATCCTTGTGAAGCAGATGAATTCGTTGATGATTCAGCAATGTCTGTTCAAGATTTCAGTGATGAGTTTGCTGAATTTGCTTCAATTGTTATGGATGAACTTCAACTACAGAAGCCAAACAATGCAAGAGAAGGACTCAATCTTTATATTCATTTCATAAAAGAGGCAGAAAAGTTATAGAGTTTGTATTAAGAACTTGGATGCATGACAAAACACAAAGTCATCATGTAAATGTCAGTGTTAAACTTTAATATTCAAACTGAACTGAAATGTATAACATTTTTAACGTGTTGGGATTAGTTATATCTCTTTGATAACAATATAAAATTATGCTTCTTAATATACTATAATGCTCCTGTTAAACATTCTATACTTGGGTTTTGACATCCTTCCTAAGCATGCCAGCTATTTGCCATGATTATCACACAATGTAACATAATAATTTTTATAATGTTTTACTTATAACAGTTTCCTTTTTGCTAACTGGAATCACTAACTTTGAATATCAAGTCCCTGTATAAGGCAAAATGAAAATGTAGCAAAAATCCACATGTCAGAACCTGCAAAATTAAGAAGCCGAGGCTAAATTGGTTTCTGATTTAATTGACAAGAAATGTATCCACATAGGCAAGAGTAAACAAAGATACTCTTTAGAACTTAACATCCTATGTTTTCCTTGCATTTGATAATGTAAAAACCTGTCAAGGCTGACCTGGAAAAAGAAGGTTCTTCATACACAGATTTTAGCCACAAATGTATTATGCATGGAGTAAATTTTGAAAAAAAGTGTGAAATAACTGAACTATCTTTTAAGTGTGTAGTTAACAAATCACAATAGCAAAGTATTGATTTCTGTTATCTGCAAAAACTACCTGACAAGTGATTTTAAAACCTGTTTGAGTTAAGTTGAATGTTTTGCCATCAGCAATATTATTGTACCCTGTGTTGTTTAATAGTGGTACAGTGCTTGTATGACTGATACTGATTCTAATAATAATTCCGTAAGCACTGCCAGGCCACTACCTATCGTTTCTCTATTTGGACAGCATACAACAACAAAACAACGGTGAATATGCAAGCATTCTGTGTGGGACAGTTATTTGACTCTTTGTTGATCTTACAATGTTAAAAGCATGCTGTTTTTAGTCACATATAAACTTTCTTGATTAATAGTTAAATAGCCCACTTTAAATATATGCTTTACTGGATGCATGCACACAAAAGCAATACCTGAATTGCAATACAATTGAAATTCTCAAGTGTACAATATATCACATTTAAATGCAGATTTAGATGCTTTTGCCATGTTAATGGAACACTGTTTATTCCTTTATAATAGCCTTAGGTAAATGAAACAAGTCGGGCCATATATACAAAGTGAGCTATTAACTAGCCTGTGAATACAGCCACCTCTCATTACTACCGAGAGGTGCCTGTATTTGCAGGTCAGCTATAAACCTGTTGGTGAGCATTCTTGGCATGATGATAAATGCCAGTATAGACGGCATGCATATTTGTCTTAGTTTCTTATTTATAAAAATGAAATGTTCAATTTTGATATGGTAAATAAGAAAAATCAATGTTTATCAAAAACATGTACATGTAATGACAATAAATGTTTTTGACTTACCACATACTCCTAATTGCAATAACGTTGAAATAGAAAAATGAAAAATGTTAAAACGAAAACTGAAAAAGGGCCAATAGAAACTGATTAGACATACAAATAACAATAGCCACTGCACGCTCGATCATGCCGTGTGTCGCTGTGAATGATGATTTAGCTAATTAATTCCTATTTGGCTTTTTACATTTTTCTGTGACATTACTGCAGTTAGGTGTATCTCCAGGTATTTTTTAACTATTTTGCACCACAGCAACAATCAATAAGAAAAATCCACATATCTGATTCTAACTGAGCAGAAATCTGGGGGTCTTACACAATATCAAGTTCCCACTTACCATGATTAAGGATATTGGTAAATTCCTCTCTGAGTTCTACAAAGTTATTATATGTTGAAGGAATTTCTAAGAGGGGGCCACAGGTATGTGCTATGGGTCTGGAGCTGAAACCTTCAGACTTGATGAATGTTACCTGCAACTTTTCTCTTCCCATTATGTCCATTGCTGTGGTGAACTGAAGGAATTGTACCAGCTTGGCCATGTCTAGTCCCCGAATGAACCTCTGTAAGAACTTGACTGCATCTCTTTCACCATCAGTTGTTGGGTTACAAACAAGGCTGTCTAACACCTTCTTGGTTGTTGGCATAAGCAACTCGTAAAGCTCCTCAACTGCTGAAATTGACTGGAATTGTTCGTATGGCTTCAGCCATTTCTGCAGAATTGGCTGCCAAGCACCAACCATAAGGTGTGGTTTTTGAACCAACTCTTGCTTGGCAATTTCTAATAGCACTTTGACAACATTTTCCTTTTTTACTAAGGACCTACAATTGAACCTTTCCAGGAAATCTTGAAATTCTCCTTCATCAGCTGGAAGGTCATTGCTGCTGAGAATACCAACAACCAAATCTTCTTCTAATTGTGATAAATACCGCTTAAAAGAACTAAAAAATACTGCATCTGTAACCTCATTGCCAAAAAGGCAAAAGCAAATAAATGCCTTTGAAATAAATAGAGGGAAATAGCTTACAGAAATATACCCCTTCACTAGAATGCAGGCTATTGCCTCCCACTCCTCAATGAAATGATCGTGTCTAACAAATGGCACTCTTTCACGTTCACCTATTGTCATAGATATGGCAAATTCCGTCCAGAATAGTGTATACACTTCACGAGCAACACCAATTCCTGCCCCTTTCTCAACATTCCCAAATTCATTAATGATTTCAAACACTAAATCAGAGTGTAAAATGCTTGGGTCTTTAAAGTGTTTAATCAAATCAGTTTTAATATGTGTCCGATTGACCTTCAGGAGCTTTTGCGTGGGCACAGGAGGGCTTTCTGGTGGTTCCTCTAGCACATCAGGGTTGCCCGAGTTGTCGGCATTACTTGGGTTGCCATTTCCCAATAGATAGGAAAGTCGATGTTCCCTCAGCTGTTCAATGTCAAACAGATTCTGTTCTTCTGAAGCTTCTACTACATTCTCTGACTGCTCATGAGAAGGAGCAGAATCTGCAGCCAATGATGCATAATACTCATTGTTTTGTTCACAACGAATGCATGACTGCCCCGATGCAAATGTGCAATGACATATGTCACACACAAGTCTTGCAGGGTGTAAACTGTTTTGTTCACTTTCATTTTGAGCACTTTGCTCAGCAGTAACAAATGGTCTGGTGTCTGATGACTGGCTGTCACTATGAACACCATCACTCTCGAATTCCTGGAAAGTGTGCTCTTTAACCTGCGTACGGATGTAGAAGTGGGTTGACGATGGGTAGAGTCCATTTGAGTTAAGGTATTCTTCAACTGTCCCTCCTCCAGGGAATTCAAAGAGGGCTGCTTCGGTGGCATCGCAAACAACAACATGCATTTCTTCTAGTTTGCCTGCAAAGTTGTTCTTACCGTCCGGAAAAAACAGTGCAGCACCCTTGTCTTTGAGAGCTTCAAGGCTCAAGGGCTCTAAGTCAGTATATTGAACAAAGCGTTTTCCTCCTCCGTTCTTTTGCTTTACAGGAAGAAAGGTCTTTTTACATACGTTGTAATGGAGCCATCTCACCTGCAGACGGTGTTCTTTGCATACACGCTTGTTGGGCTTCCCCTTACTTCCATTCCTAATTCGCCCCAGCAAGTTGGACAGCCGAGTAGTCGTACGTGCAGGGCGTGAAGTGGCTTGATTTAGCTGACTATTACTGTTATTTGACTGAAGCTGACTTGTACTAGTTTCTGACACGGAGCGTTGTGCCTGCATATTTGAATGCCTATTAATTTCCTCTTGAACTACTTGTTTTATGATTGCATCCATTGCATCTCACCACACGAGGTAATTCAAAATGGCTGCCGGTGTCTCTGAACAGCTTGAAGTAGCCCGGATGACAGGCTTGGCTGCAAGTCCTGTGGCCAGGTTGCATTGCTGAACACGAAGATGAGTAGAGACTGGACTGTCTAAAAAATGAAGACTAGACTGTGTAAAAAAAATAAAGACTGGACTGTGAAAAACAAAGACTGGACTGTCCAAAAACTGAAGACTGGACTGTGTGAGAAATGAAGACTGGACTGTGAAAAACGAAGACTGGACTGTGTGAAAAACGAAGACTGGACTGTGTGAAAAATGAAGACTGGACTGTGAAAACGAAGACTGGACTGTGTGAAAAATGAAGACTGGACTGTGAAAACGAAGACTGGACTGTGAAAACGAAGACTGGACTGTGAAAACGAAGACTGGACTGTGAGCCTTCTGGGCCATCGTATTTATTAGTAGAGGGTTTTTACCCTCGGCTAGGTACTAAACAAAGTCATTGATTGATTTTATGAACCTCAATCGAATGTGTGAGTTCAGGACTTTATCTGTCACGTAATGTTCGAGGTTTCAATCACACGACTAGATCATATCTATCACGCATTACCGGTACAATTGTGATTTATAAGATAATACATTATAGTTACACTAAACTGGAAGACAAATCTCTAGGTTTAATAGATAGTTAAAACTATTTTTTTTACCAGCTTTTAGTAGAGATTTACTACAAACTATAATCGTCTGTGGTAATTGTATTTACCGCTTACCGGGGTCCTGGGCTCATGGGCTCATTTTGTCACGCATTCAGCTTCGACGAACTTCGACAGTTCATATTACTCGGTGTTTACTTGCTTGCCGATGAGGCTAAATCAACAATTTAACATTTGCTTGAACCAATATGGAATGGACAATCCAATGTATGAGCTCAGGACTCTATTTGTCAGGGCAAACAATAATGTCAGGGATCGATACGACTTATAACTCATGTGTTTACATGCAGAGAGAGCGTGAATTGTTGCAACTAAGTATTGACAAGAACTAACTGCAAGGTCAGTACGCGAGCTTTAATGATTCAGCAAGGTCCCAAGAGCAATCTAAACAACAAGATTGTGGGCAGAAAAAATCGTATGTAACATCTTGATGCTTTAGAATTCAAATATCACGACCGTTCATTCCAATATTCGGAGCATCGGAGTAGAATTTGGGTGTTGATACTATGATTTTCCTGGGTATTTTCAGAGATATTGCAATGAATTTTGCCTTCAGTTAGTTTTAACTGCTATAAATAATATTTAAGGACAGTTTTTATCTCATTAACCAAGAAATTGCGTTAACAAATTGATTCTGCAATACTTTATTTTCTTAGATTTGGTCCTTCTCTCTTTGTGAGAACCATTCTGTAGTCACGTTGCTTTAACGGCTGTAGTCGCAAAAAAATAACAGGTCCCAAAAATTTTATTCTCGATTTTATTAGATCTAGGATGGTTCTGAACCGTGGTAAAAATTGTTTCAAAAAAGAGGGTTGCACTTTGGCGATATTTGGATCAGAAGTTGTGCTAATTTGCATAATCACGCAATCTTTCATGATATGGGTGAGCATTGAAAGCTCTTGATTGACACCTGTCACTCCAAATGACTTGAAACTAGGCATGTTAACTAACATAGGTCCAGTCTTTATTCATGTGAAAAATAAATAAAATTCATTGTATTCTGTAACCAGGAGTGGTATGTAGTTTTGATGTTTATATTAGTGGATTGTTTGGTATTTTGGGGAAAAAACCAGGGGGGTGGTCTAACTCCCAGGGGAAAAATCGCGAAACCAAACCACTTTGTGTTTTTGAGTTATTGAGTGGTTCCTACAATCTGGCAAAGTTTCATCAAAATTGAAGAGATGGCATGTATCACCCCTGCCTGGTCCTCTGGTGTACTCGGTCTTAAGCGAATTTAGCCCGACTCCAAGCGCAAAATACGAAAAAATTCACTAAAAAATAAATAAAAACCTAAATGACCTGAAACTTATATTTTTAGAACTAGTTCACTGAGGCCTTTATTCTGGCAAAGTTTGGGGAAATCGCTTTTTTCTATCTTGCATACCCTTAGTCGGTCCTTACAGCAAACCGCTCTTAAGTGATAGAGTTGCTAACAGCATTTAAGATTAGGTTGTTTTTATTGAATACAACTGCATGATGAAGTATTCACCCTTTTATTCGTAGAGTCAAATTTTGTGAGTTTGTGGATGAAATCCTAAAGTGGACCATTCAAATGTAAGCTACTGAGTAGTACTTTGCTGTGGTGCTGTTTATTATGCTGTATAAGGTGGTTCTATCTTTTGAGTCAGTGGATGAAATCCTAAAGTGTGACCATTCAAATGAAAGCTATTCTTGGCTTGCACATGACGTCATTTTACATCCAACGACGCTGTTTCTAACATGGTACATGGCAAAAAATTGGGTGACATTTACCTATAGTATTTTCACTCATCACCAGGCTCCCAATTTGACCCATAAATCATAGCAAAAAGGTATTTTTTTGAAAGGAAAATCACAATTTCGCGCATTTCTGAGTTACTTTTTCTGAAATTCACACTCGGATTCCAGTACTATTGTTATTATTATATCTAGAAACGTTAAAATATTTTAATAACTTTTAAAAAAAAGTACCGTCCGAGGAGCCCCCCCCCCCCCCCCCAGTCACAGATTGCCTAAAAAAGCCCAGTCTGAATAGGGTTAAAACAGGTCCAGAAAAATACTTCCTAATCTCCCGTAATATTTGGAGTGAAATCTTTACTAAAAGAAACTTTATTGACTTTATTACCATTCCAGGTAGTTTGAGTCATATACATTTCAAAACGTTCAAGATACAGGCTAAAAACCTAGTTAAACTAAACAACATTTAAACAAGTTTAACTGTTGGTGTGAACGGGACATAAGTCAGGAGCCCATGGGCTCCTGTCTCTAAGTTTAAAGTAAGAACCGCCATCCAACCTGTGTTTGTAAGTCGGAAACTCAATGCAGATCTCAAGGTGAAAGAAGCTAAGTCCTCTATTGTCAACAACAAAAGTTTAAATATAACCTGTGCGATGCAGGATATGTTGGCTATACGCGTACCACAGCGTCTTATAGGTGGTTTTCACGTTACGTCACGGCGGCCATGTTGGTGCACACCTACAAAAGAATTTTAATGAACTTCTTTTGTTGTGTGCACCAACATGGCCGCCGTGGCCTTTGTCATTTGAGTCCCACAGGACTAAAGGTCACGTGAGTGAAAACCATCTATAGAACAGTTTCACGTGCTTGCTAAATGTACTAGCAAATTTGATTGCCTCATTAAAGAGATGCTATTCATATGCAAACTCAAACCAGAGCTGAGCGTACAAACTGTATGACTCAATTCGCGCTTAAGTGTTTGTTTAGCCATCTTTTTATTATGTAAATTTTAGCTCTAGCCTACTTAAATATTCCCTATTGTTATATTTTCTTTCCTCTTAATAATAGCGTCATGACGACACCGAAACGTCAAGCAATAAATCTTTCTTTAATTTTTGCATGCCTTTCCTTTAGCAAATCTCTTTTGATTAACAGTAAAACGTAAACTTCTAAAACGGGAGTTGTAAAACGCAGACTTGTAAAATGCGTTAATACTTCTCAAACCAGCTGCGTGCGTTTCTCAAAACTCCCGAAGACTTTTCGGGCCCGAAAGCTATTTTTAAAATTCAGTCTCTTTCGGGTAGCAATGAAGTTTTTAGCCCGCAAACTAGCGCTGCATTTTTCGTCAACTTAGGATTTTACTGCTTAGCTCAGTTTCAAAATCAAAGAAAGTTCAATCTTTGTTGGTAAACATTCCGCAGATAACACAGCTTTTCGGGCCCGAAGTTCACATTTGGAACTTTTGAGAGACGCACGCCAGGGACCAGTTGTTCAAAAGTAGGGTTACATTAACTTTTGGTTAAAGGGGCTATGTCGCGAGGATGGCGGGTGAGTACTGGGTACTAACAACTTGAAAAACGTCCGGTGACTTTTTTTCAAGTTGGCGTCCATTACTGTCGAATTCGCTGCAATCCGTTCCATCCCGTCGTATTGCGTGGAAGGATAGATCTCAAGTTTACAGATTAGTTAGAGTATTTACTTGGCTAGAGTTTTGTTAAATTATTTCTGCGATTTGTTAGTACCTTCGAAAAATTCGATGTCTTCCTGTAGTGGTGGAAGGTGGGGAGGAATTTGAAAGCGAAATCGATCGTGTGGTTGTTAACCTCGCGTGGTTCGACACGAGTGCAAGCGCGATAAAACTTGCCGCGATCCGGGAGGGAACAATAGAAATTTGACATGTGTGACGTCAGGTTACGTCACATGACAGGAACTCATTGCGCAGACTCACCTTGCGACATAGCCCCTTTAAACTAACCGGAAGTTAAATTTCTTAACCGCGGGTTTTTTAACCCGTGCCGTTTCTTGAAAATCGAGAGTATGAAAATTGTACACCTACAATAAACTTTCAAACAAAAGTTATGCCCCCGACCACACTACAATTAAAATTTGAAAAATACCCCTTCCCCCCCCCCCCCTCCTCATCCCTCGCCCTCCATTAGATAGACAGATAGATAGATAGATAGATAATCTTTATTTAAACACGGTAAAAATTCGTCAGCTAAAAATCATTATAATACTAACACAAAGCAATAAACATTCATTTCTTCTAGTTTAATAGTACTTATTCATTTGATAAGTTTTGGGTAGCCTGGTGGTTGAATGGTTGAGAAGGTCCTGGGTACTCCAATCCAAATTCCAAATCTTGTAGTGCGTATGTTCGCTTGGCACGAATTTGTAAAGTGACCGCTGGCCGTTTAGTCCTGTTCACCAGCAAACTCGTTCCCAGTGTCTCTCTTCTTTACGCCGTTGCACCAGGTTGGTTTACCAGTTGCTATTTTCTCAACGAAATGATTTTTTTAACATTAGCTTTTTTAGATTGCCATTATTTCAATAAATGTTATAAACATCAATTGAATTTATCAGGTATCGAATGCCATGGCAAGACCGAATAACTGCACAGTGTTATCACAAGGGATCAATTTTTCGATATTCTCATTGGTTAGCGAGATATCTGCGTCTAAAGTTGGAGTAAATAAAAATGTGCGAGACCTGTTGCGTAAATGGTCGCCAGATTCCCTCTGGGCTCCCTCCCTAGATTCACCACTGACAGGGGGAACTTATCACAATAATGTTAAACTGGTGAGTTGTGAGTATGGTCCTCGCTCAGCGACAAACAGTTAGAAATCTTGTTTATCTGCAACTTCTTTCTTCTTTGTGCGGCACCTATAGGAAAGGAAGAACAAGACACATCATGAGAAAAAACAGCATATGACCGTTGCGGATCCTGGCTTGCTCATAAGGTGAAGGGACAGAAAGAAAAAGAGAGGATCCAGAGGAAAACGGTCCAGAACAAAACAGTCAGAAAACAAAGGTCGGGTCTCGGGTCCCTCCTAGATACTTACTGACAGAAACTTGTAGAGGGTGTTTTTAACTAATACAATTAACTGCTCTTCTTAGTTGACAGGATACTCGTGCAATATTCAATATTATAATATTATAATATAGGTTAATATAGGCTAGACTACGAAAGTGCGTCGTATAACAAGGCCCATAATCTGGTCGGATGCAATCCGCGTTACTTACGATGGAGTAATGCTTGTTTTGTTTTAAATAATGAAGTCTTTCAGTGGGTTTATTTAAACGAATTAGTGATTATTTAAAACCAGAAGTGGGTAAGCTAAAGCATTTGAGTATTTCCCATTTTATACTCACAATAAAAGACATCTAGTCACTTCCAGAAAATTCCAGCGTGACGTCATCTCCAATGAGTACAAACGGAGCCCAGTATTTTACTTCATTGAACTTCACAGATTCTCTCATGAATTTCATAGCTTGGTTCAGGGATTCACTGGCACTTCTTCCTTTCAACAAATGTTGGTAGAAATTTTTCATGAACTCCAGAGTGGCCTCGTCATCAATCGCCCAAAGTGACACCAGAACAGAACGGGCACCAGCACCCAAGAAAGCCCGCGCAATACCAACCACACCCTCAGCTTTGACATCCCCGCGACCACTGTGACAGCAGCTTAGAACAACCAGTCTTGCTCTTATGCGAACATTTAGCACATCGGTCATTGTCAAGAGAAAGTCTTCCTCTGTGGGTATCTGGGATGAAGTTGTAGGATTTGGTGCCAAGGCAATTTCGCCTGTTTCCATTCGACCATGTGCTGCAATGTGAACTAAAGCAACCGAGGAGAGTCGTTTCAACACTTCTTCCTTCGTTGCGTCTTTTCCGGTGAGAGATGCAGTATTGAGTATTCGACCAATCATCTCTACTTCCTCTCTGGCGCATGGCAACTGCTGTAGTTTTACGTCTTGTACCCACGGATCTCCCACAAGTAGAGCTCCACTCTTAAGATGGTCGTAATTCGCTGAAGAATCTGCGATTAATTTTATGCTTGCCAGGGATGGAATCATTCGGATTCTGAACGATTCACTTAGGTGCTTTGAATTCGAGTCCACGAATGCAGCATAAGGAGCCAACCACAACGGACCATCGGGAACAATGATAAGCTCATCTTCTTCAATCAACTCTTCAATTGGACCGATTGTGATTTCATACAATGTTCTGAGAGCACTAGACTGAATGTGCAAGGAAGGAGTTTGTATGTGATCTGGCCTCTCATCGTCCAGTTCTTTATCTCTTAGCTTATCCAGTGAGCGGTCCTCGCACTTTACACCGGTTCTTACACCAATCTCATCAAAAGCAACCTCCATTAAAGAATAAATGAAAGTGGTCATATTACCCGACTCGTTTTCGCTGATTTCTTTGGTCCGTATGTCGAAATACTTGCCATTTTGAGTAATCCAAGAAACGACACTTCTACTGCTCGTTGCCACAAAAATTGTACTTGCCGGAAGACAGCTAAGTGTGTCGAAAATAGACTTAGTTGGTATATGAGAGTCATCTTGAGATGTTTTAAGCCTATAGTGGGATTTCATGAGATCTTTCAGAGCTTGAGTTCGGCCTTCCTCAGCAGCTATTAAACCCTCGACCACCTTGCCTTGTTTTAATAATACACACCATAGACTATTATACGCTGTTTGGTACAGATGACGAAAGCTTATTTTCCACTCATCGTTAAGCTGTAGACGACCTCTAACATCATTCAATACTCTTACACTTGACTGATATGATGTAGCAGCCTGAAGTAGAGAGCCTTGAAATTCAAAAATACAACCAAGGTTATTATACGCGGCTCCCTCTCCGACCATGTCTCCCACTTCTTTGGTAACCTGCAGCTGGAGTTCAAAGCAGTGAATAGACTTTTTAAAATCTCCAAGACTTCCATAAGCGTTGCCCAGGTTGCAATAGACGTGTACTTGTCGAGCCCGGTCGCCCATTTCTTCAACAATTTTTAGATGAAGTTCGTGATAGGTGATGGCCTTTTCATAGTCTCCAAGTTTAAAGTAATCGGTCCCAAGACTACCATACGCCTGTCCTTCCCCAACCTTATGATGCACTTCTTTGGCAATTTCTAGATGGAGTTTATGGTAGTGAATAGCCTTTTCTAAATCCCCAAGACTTGAGTAATCACTTCCAAGATTACCATAAGCGGTTCCTTCTTCGGCACGACTGCCCAGTAGCTTGGCCATTTTCACATTTAGCTGATGGTAGTGCGTGGCCTTTTTAAACTCTCCAAGTCTATGATAAGCGTTTCCAAGATTTCCATAGGCGAATCCTTCTCGAGACCTAGCACCCACTTCTTTAGAAATGTTTAAACAGAGTTCATGATAGTGAATGGCTTTCTTGAAATCACCAAGAGTAAGATAATTGTTGCCAAGATTGCCATACGCGGCTCCTTCTCCGTCCCTGTTGCCCACTTGTTTGACAATTTCTAGATGCTGTTTATGGAAATGAATAGCCTTTTCCAAATTGCCGAGACTAGAATAATCGCAGCCTAGATTACTATACGCAGTACCTTCTCCAACCTTATCACCAACTTCTTTTGTTATTTGTAGAAATTGTTCATGGAAGTGAATGGCCTTTTTTAGATCTCCAAGACTGTAATAACCTTTGCCAAGGTTCCCATACGCGACACCTTCTTCAGCCTTGTTGCCCGATTGTTTTGCAATTTCTAGATGTAGTTCATGGTGGTGAATGGCCTTTTCAAAATCTCCGAGTTTATGATAACCTCTGCCTAGATTACCATATGCGCGTCCTTCCTCAGCCGTGTTTCCCACTTCTCTGGCAATTTGTAGATATAATTCATGATAACTCATGGCTTTTTTAAAATCTCCGAGATCAAGGTAATCGTTGCCAAGATTACTACACGCCTTTCCTTCTTCAGACCTGTTATTCACTTCTTGGGCAATTTTTCGAGATAGTTCATGAAAGTAAGCAGCCTTTTTAAAATCCCCGAGATGGTAATAAGCGTTGCCAAGATTACCATAGGCGTCCCCTTCTCCAGCCCTGCTGTCGACTTCTTTAGCAATTTTTAACTGGAGTTCGTGATAGCAGATGGCCTTTTTAAAATCGCCAAGACTTTGATAACCATTTCCAAGACTATTATATGCTTCTCGTTCTACGTTCCTGTTTCCCACCTCTTTGGCAATTTTAATACAGAGCTCGTGATAGTGAATAGCTTCTCTGAAATCGTCGAGACCGAGATGTGCCCTACCAAGATTGCCATACGCAACTCCTTCTTCATTCCGATCGCCCTCTTCTTTAGCTAGTTTTAGATGGAGTTCGTGATAGTGAATGGCCTGTTTGTAATCTTCAAGTCTTTGAAAAGCAATCCCGATCTCACAAAACAGGACTATTTGTGCAGTTTTGTCTTTGGTTACGTCCGCACAATTTAAATACATTTTGCATTTCTCTATTTTCTTCTTCGAATCCTCAATATTTTCAAACGCATTTCTAAAATCGCCAATGCCCTCTACAACACCGGTCATCGTTTTGTTCTGTGAAGCAGAAGAATATTATGTCACCGTTTCGCGAAAGGTTTTCATTTGTTTTGTAACTACTATAAAACACAGCATATCGCTGTGTTATTTTTCCCCAGGAATTCCTGTCTGCAGGGGGGGGGGGGGCTCTCGCGCTCAGGTATGTTAAGGCATGGGTCAACAGTTATTATCCAAAAACGGTTTTAGCCATAAAAACATAAAACTTTGGAATACTGAAGAGTTTGCTAAAGCAGTAATTTTAGCAAGATATGCAAAATAGGTCACGTGACTTGATACGGCCACAAAAACCAAAATCACAGATGGGAACAGTTTATGACAACCGTAAATAAACTTCACTACTACCAGATAAGTCCTAAGAGGAGTAACAAAAGATCTGTACTTGGCAATTGTTGAATATTTCATTACGTTTGAAAATAAACGGTACTTTGTACTAGTGCCCAGTCCCCTATAACAGTTATTTTTTTCCCTGCCTTTCTTTTAAATTATCTTAAAGTTGCCAAGCACAGAAATGATCTACCTTGTGGCCTTCAAATCATAAAGCTGATGGCAGACTCCAGGAAATAGTAAAAAGTGTTCCCATTTTGTGATTTAATTTCCATATTTTCTGCGTACGAAAATGACCACATTTGCAAACTGTTTATTCTGCCAAAGTTTTTCGTTCTTATGGATAAAGACTCAAAAGATAGACCACCCCTTACTTTTTGTGTGAAATGGCAGAAGACCCATGCCTTAAGGTGGCTCGATATAGTATTTTGGTTTCCCTGTATAGTATATTTGGAGGCAAAACAATTAGAGTTATACTTTGCGGATCGTCATCACATTTTACCCCGAAATCAAGATAATATTATAGTATTAATTTGCCATACATGTATCGAGGTTGGCGTTGCCATGGCAACGCCATTGGGCTTTTAAGTAGGGCCTCAAAACAGACATATATTCAATTATCTTTAAAATTCCACGGTGAATTCTGTTTAAATTTTGCATACGGCCTTCGACCCCTGTGTTCTACCCGAGTACCAACTTTAAAAAAAATCTGTCAGAAATTTTAAAGAAAAAACGCGTTTTTTAGAATTCGTTGGTAATTTTTTTCTCTGTTGACAGAATTTTTTGAAAATCGCGTAAAACGCACTTTGGATAAAACGAAGTCAACATGCAAAAAATGAAAAAAAATTACCGAGCGGAAGCGGAAGTGTGGACTTCGAAAGTTTCAAATTTCTGAAAATTTTGACACGACAAGATCGGCAATTACGCATGCGTGGCAGTTGTCACGCCACTCCTCCACGCGGATTTTGTGGTCGATTTGCGGATGTTATTCTTGTTTATTCATTTATAGACAAATCTCTTTCGCGCTGTGCAGCTTTTTGTGAGATAGAAACTGTTATCTTTTGGATGAATCGTGTCTAGTAATGGCTGGTACATCACTTGCCTTCGAAATGATTAACAATTTTGGCTAAAATCGCTGGATGCTTTGTTCCTCGTGGTGTGGATGGAATCGCTGCTGTCGGCGCTCTGCTCAAATTGCGAGGCTCACTAGAGACGCTGTAAGTCCTGGTAGGACAGGCCACTTTCTGCAATTTTTTGTAGGAGGCTTTGCTTTACCAGCCATTATTATTCTGAGAAAAGATGTTATCCCTGAAATTGCACACGCTGGAAGCGTTCGTCTAAAAATACCATGTCTTCGAAAGCGAAGGAGGCGGGATTTACATTGCCGTTGTTTACAACGACGGGGATTACGCGATGATAAATACGCGATGGAGAGCAAAGACATCTTCCAAAGCATCATGTGCTAAAAAGCTCTTCATTAAAAACAGATTTTAAAACCGATGGAAGATTGCTTCTACAGGGCTTTCCCCCCGGATTGAGCGATTCGGGTGTTTTGACAAGGTGAAGACTGTCGGCGAATAGAATTTTTCATGGATGAAAGTGTTTCTTTGAACTCATGCCTAACTGATAGGAGCCTCTGCGGAGGAGAGAGCCTAAGACAGCGTAGCAATGTGGGAGTGTCAAAACAAAAGAATTGTGGCCGATCAAAACACTGTGGCAATTTGCGATAGCATTACTGGAGAGAAAAGTGGTGAAATCGCTCAGATGAACAGTATGCACTGGAACGTTTTCTTTGAGCAAAGTTTTCTGGCCATTTATCGATTCCACTGACAGTTTGTTAAATCGAGAAGCGTAGTAGCTGATATTGCATTTTGGGAAAATGCACATAGTAATTGTAAGTGTTTACCTGTTTAATTATAGCTGCTATTTGTCTCCGTGTCAAAAACTACAAATTGATAATCACTGTAGCCGTGTTGTTGTGTCTTTTCTTGAACGACAGATCGAAGATTTCCTAATTTTCTCCTTTGAGTATTTCTGATTTGCTGCTTCATTAAAAGCCATACAACGTCTGCTTCCTTTTTGCTTTTTATTTCCTCTGGTGGTTCGTAGCTGGATAACCCTTTTTTGTGCATTTTCTTATCTAATTGATGACGAGAATCGACCACAAATGTCATGCAGTGGGTGGGAACTTTGTCGCGCACACGCTCTGTTGCTGTTTGTTCTTATTAGAAGATGAACTGTCTTTCCCAACACATTCTGCATTACTCTTTTAATAGAGTTTAGATTAAGAAAATACACTTCCCCTAAAAACAGCCCAAAATAAACTCTCGTATTCAGAGGAAAATTGCGTCGATGCGGGGCTGAGTTGTCGATCGCGAAACCATTCTTCACTGCATTCTTGTCAGGGAACTTTAACCGCCCTGTTTTCTTTTTGTCGGTAAATCACATTACCACCAAAGAAAGAAGAATGTAAACCTAGCTTGCATACACGCGAAACACAGTCAACCAGGCCGGCGCAAAAATAAAATTGCGAAAGGAGTGTTGCGGCCATGTTTGTTTATCTTTTTTCTTGCATGACTCGAGTAAATTAGAACCCAATCTGCGCGCGCCAAAAAAAACTATATCGAGCCACCTTAATTTACTTGAGCGGATTCAAAATAGCATGGTGGCCGTAGAAGCCCCTGGGCAAGGCTACCAAATCACTCCAAGAATCGTGGAGTATTTTGTAACGTGAGACATGATGAAAAATAAGCCTTCTTCCGTTGAAAACGGCAAATGTGACAAATGGCGGGAAAATAATGATCACATGGCACTTTTTGCCATTCGCGATAGTCATAAACGTGATGCCAAGTCTCTCAAGTCTCTCTACGGGACAGACCATTTTATTTTTGAAGGGGGGGGGAGGGGGGGGTTGGGCAATTACCAAAAAAAAAAATTTAAAGTTATGAAAAAAAAAACATGCACAGCGAGCCAAAGGAAAAGAAAAGTATCGAACAATGCAATCCCGAGAAAAAAATTGTTGCACAACCTCGAGACGGAAAAAAAAATTCACGCGCACAAAAATTAACCAACACCCCCCCCCCCCCCCCCCCCCCCCCCCCCTCACAAAAATAAAATGGAACATCCCTAATAAAGAAAGTAGAACGGGAGAAAGAATTGAGAATAAGAAAACAATGTCTCCTTATAATGTTAATATAAAATTTCTGTCCTCGATTTCCTTTGTAATTTTGTCTTATTTCTAAGGATGTTGAAATTGGATACGTCGAAACTTTTGCCCTTCTCCCAATAACCCCCCCTCCCCCTAATAAATAGAATTCTCCAGTCAAACAAAAGTTCCAATATTCTTTTCACATCTACATTACAGCGCCGGTAAAAAATCTTTGGGAGCTGTAAAATAAATCTGGAGGAGGGGATCGTACCTGGTCTTTCTCAGTTTGATTATTGGCGTCATTCTCAACTTCAACTTGTTTTGTTTTCTGTAATCTATTTTGTTCATCAATAGACCTGTTCCTCAAATCCAACAGCATCATGCTTCTTTTATTTATCTTCTTACGTGTTAAGTAAAAAAAAACATTCGTATGTATTCAAAAAAATAGCTTTCAAACGCAGAATGCACTGGGATAAGGTATTTTCGTTAGTTTTTCTTAGGGAAAAAGCATTGGTTTTACTAATCATGAAGAAACTTTCTACATTTATTTGAGCTGCCTTTGTTAGTGGGTGTGTGTCATTCTGAAAAATTTAGAGTTGACAATTGTCCTTGTCTTTTTGCCAAGGCTGAAACATTTCAGAAAAGCTGACTCCATCTTCAACCTCCTGCGGCCGCAGAATATTGAGGGAGGCTTGCGTCAGGAAAGTAGCCCCAGTGTTGGCCAGTGACTGGTTTTTGTGACCGTTGGCCCCAATGGGGTGAGAGTGTTAACCTAGTGGTGGGGAGAGGTTACATTTGGCCACTCGGTGCGCTTAAGACTTTGATTTTGCAGAACTTAGTGTAAATGGGAGCTAGGCACATTGGTCCCAGCTGAGATGCTGTAAAGCAATGCAAGTTAGCCTCCCAGTTAGAATTTTTAATAGTACAAACTCTATGTATTCTTACAATCTAAGAAACTCAACACATAATTTACTTGTACCAAGACCGTATACTGAGGCTGGAAAAAATAGCTTCCACTATAGAGGGGCGGTTCTCTGGAATAGTCTATCAAATACTATTAAAGGACAGACAAGCCTGAAATCGTTTATATCATATTTGTAATTTAGTATAATTTTAATGACCATATTTATTTAATATTGTATTTTTTTATTGCATGATTTTGCACGGCACTCTGGAAGAGTATTTTTATGAATGAGATTCCGTGACTGAATAAAGACCCCCCCCCCCCCCCCCCCCCCCCCCCCCAAAGTGTACATGCTAGGAGTTGTTAGGGTTAGGGTAGGGATAGGGTTAGGAGCAGGCCATCCATAATGGTACATGCGAGGAGTTGTTAGCGAGCCTCATTCTGGCAAGTAATGGCGCTTTACCGTGGGAATGTTTTTGTTAATTTTCTCAGATTTAGTCTTACGATAATTATTTGCTTCGGATGTATTTGCATTAAGTAAACTAATACTTAATGTACAAAGCGTGATACACAGTATGATATAACGATAATATATTATATTATATTATTATAGGATACTGTCAATCCCTTGTCACACCAGTTGATGGCATCTTCATAGCGACGCAACTTAACACAAGCACTCGCTCCTATATTAAACATTCACGGTTTCAGGAAAAAAAAAATGTTATTTTAGCTAAAATGTTGCCTTACATCGTCATCATCATCATTATCAACACCATCATCTTTTATGTACATGTTCTCTTATTCAATCTGTTTATACAATTGCAAATTGTAAGGTAAAGGTAACAGTGAAATATCCATAATGACTTTAAAAAGAAAAACTTGGATTGGCGTTCAGTAGGAAACACATCACTAAATAGACACAACCGAGGTACAATAGTTCTGGACGCCCTTTGTCCTCCATGGGACAACGAGGTCAGTAAAGTGAATCAGTGAGTAAATTAACTGTTCGCTGGTATAAACCGTTTTAGAGATTCTAAAGCGCTAACCAATAAACTACTACTGCGCCATTATATTCTCCTGTAAAAAAATAAACGCAAGTCCATGCTGTTTGGAGCAGACGACAAATCTTAAGTTACCTCTTTCTATAGCTTTGATGTAACTCGGCTGCAAGTCAACAGCAATGTTTGCATCAATTAATGTCTCATGATACTTTTCTGCAAAGAAACAGATAACATGTACATACATGATATTGCCAGGCAAGTTTGGGCAAATCAGATCACGTTAAAAAGCAACAAAAAAATCACGGTCTAGGTTTGTTTAAAGTTACTCTCTCAGAGCACTTAAGATAAATACTGATTTTTTTTGGCAACGGATGGTCAAGACGGAAACGGACTGTAACTTCAAAAATTGCATCAATTATGTTACTTTCAACTTCTTTTCAACTTTTTAAAGTGCCCCTATGATCAAATTTTTGATTTTTATTTTTTTACATTTTCGTGTACTATTAGACTTTCTTACTCATTTTGCCAAATTTCAATCCATTACGATCATCAGAAGTCATTTTATTTTAACATACATACCTCACGGGTTGAAATTATAATAACAATCAGCATAGAAAATTGCACGAAGAACAAGTCCAAAGTTTTTGTTGCTTTTAGCGTGATTTTCAATACTTATTGTTATTATAATTTCAACCCGTGAGGTATGTTTGAGTCTTTGACGTCACTTTCTCCAATTCGCAACCAAGCCTTGGAACAAGGTTGATTAATGGCGGCCGTAAATTCTCGGAAATAAATGTTAAAATAAAATTACTTCTGATGTTCGTAATGAATTGAAATTTGGCAAGATGAGTAAGAAAGTCTAATTGTACACGAGAATGTAAAAAAATGAAAATTAAAAAATTTAATCACAGGGGCACTTTAAATTTCTCTCTTAAAATTCGTTAAAACTGATGATCGGCCTTCAAGAATTAACCCAAGAATTAACTTGACATTTTCCTCTTGGTATCCTACGAGGATATATATTATATGAGAAAAAGTATTTTGTTCTAGTTTTATTAGCATAATACTGACTGCCAAACCTAAAAATCCCCATGACAAAGTCATTTTAGATTATAACGTTTGTATATCATGGTGTACATAGTGTCATGGTCTTACGCAGCAATCATTTAGAAAATCATGACTACCTTACAGACTAATGCGTATGTTGTACGAATAAAATGCAGTGTCAATAAAAGACTGCACCACCAAACCAACCCCCACCCCATCCATCCCCCACCCCATCCATCCCCCACCCCCCGTGGGGATTCCAAAATAATGATGAATATGATCGCCAGCAATTTGGATAGGAGGCCTTAGAAGATACCAGATTTTTATTTCAATTTTGTGGGCATGGTTCGATTCGTCATTACCCATGTGTAAAAATAGGTACACAAAACGTTCTGGTCTTATTCTTATCCAGCTTAAAAGTTATTAACATCTATCTTACTGTGGTAATCTGTTTTACTCTTAAACAGCACCAAACCACGAATTTTAACTCCTATGAAGTGCGTTGACCACACTCGTCAATTACCTATGAGACCCCGCCCCTTCCCCCACTCTTTTTGGGAGAGTGAGAAGAAAATCTGGCTTTCTGCTAAATTACATCGACAAAAACCAACGTGATAACGTGATATTATTTCACCCCTGGAGTAAGTTGTTCGTCATACCATAAAAGAAAGTCAATGTATTCCTGATAAGGGATTTGAAGCACCTTACCTAAATAGAAATGAGCTGTCGCCCTGTTGCTGTACAGTTTGGCATTCAGTTCG
Source organism: Dendrophyllia cribrosa (assembly GCA_024195265.1). Classification (NCBI taxonomy): domain Eukaryota; kingdom Metazoa; phylum Cnidaria; class Anthozoa; order Scleractinia; family Dendrophylliidae; genus Dendrophyllia; species Dendrophyllia cribrosa. The sequence goes on along the minus strand of JAJLRJ010000012.1, from coordinate 7,310,885 downwards.
TCATCCTTGCAGTCCACTTTAATTCCTTCTGTGTAGAAGTGCACAGCGTTGTTGAAATCTCTTCTCTTGTACGCATCGTTACCTTCATTCTTGTACACTTCTGCTATTGCTAATTAAAATAAAACGATTGTGTACATTTAATAAAAGTGATTTAAAGATTGTTTAACCCTTTTCTTTCCATTTAATTGCATATTGTACATGCAAACGTTAATCATTTTTGTTTTTCTTTCCTTGTAACTTAATTACTTCACTGTGACATTTTTTTCTCTCCCTTTCAGTACGTTGTTTATTCATGGCTGCTTCAATAAGAATCAGATTGGCTCAAAAGTAGACCTCATTTAATTTTTAACCTTGATGCGTCAATGTATCACTTTTTATTAAATTTATACCTCTTAAAACTACCGAAAGAGCATTTCAGCGAAAATTAATTCTCCTCGATATTTTTTCTCACCTCTTAAAGTGTCGTCATCAAAATCCAGTTTTCCTTCAGTCAGCGGTGACGTCATGTTTGACTTCGACAAAACTCTTCGCCATCAATGACAGGAAAGTGAAAAGCTTATTAACTGTTTTTCAGTTGAACGAGTTGCTATCAAGAGAAATCATGCCAATAATAATAATCGGGACGGGAGGGAGATGAGGTCCTTTGCATGACTTGATCACGTGCTTTGATACCACTAAGCAACGGTCGCCTTGATGGCAAGCCTTCCTCGCGTTGCGTTCTCCACAACAGAGCCGGCTTCATTAAGTGGGATCGAGTGTGGCGGTCATAAGTTCATTATTTAGTCTCAAAGGCTTTGATCGCCCAGTTATTTCGAAAAATTTAAATATTTCAGCGTTAACATTGTTCTTGTGGGGAGCAACTGAAGCGAACGATCGCACACGTGATCAAGTCATACAAAGGGCCTGGATGTCTGCCTCTGGATGTCCATGGACGTCGCAAACTTGTATAATTGAAATTCACAAATTATTATTAAAAACATTATATTCATGCATTTATAGGTGTATAAATTCTGCCAGATATTCATGGGACATATAACATAATGCCCTAACATATAGCTGGAAGTAAGGGACACTTCATCATTTCACATGCACAATTGTATCTTTCAGATGTTTTCGGACCAGATAAAAACTACGCCTGACGTTTTCGCGAGGATACTGCAATTTTTTGTTTTTCAAAATGTCCAGCTGAGAATTTCGAAAGGCAAACATCATCCTTAAAAAATTCTTGGAAATCATACTTTAGTTAACTTTTTCGGAGATAAGGATTTTGTTCGACCTGTTGAATTTCTGTCTAAGGCATCCGAACAGATCGAAAATTGTTAGCTGATGAATTTCTACATGAATTTCGAAAGCCTTTGGCGAACAGTTGGATGGTGGGTGCACCCGAGCAAAGATAAAAAAAACCGAAGTAGTTTTTAGCCCATTGTCCTTCATAGTAATTAGAAACGGCAGCCATCAAAGTGTTTGCATTATTTTAATCGAGTTGGAATGAATCGATCCTAAAGAGCCTTTTCTTCGTGTGATGCATGTCTCTCGTGTATCTCTTCCGGCCTTGCACGAGGCCACGATATATTATCATAGGCCAATGCTTGTGGTACAAATTTCCCCGGGGAAGTTAGATCGTTTGTAGTTTTTTTAACCACGAGCAACACAAATCAATAGAGTTTAAATTTAGACATTGCATAGGTCACATTAATAATGAAATCCCTTACAATATACCTTCACATGTGTAACGAAACCAAAGAGAGAGTCACACATGCATATCTTGCAAAGTAAATAAGCATAATATTCGATTATTATTTAACATATAATTTCCACAACTAACCTGTGAGTGTTATCACAACACGCATATACTGCAGATACCACAAATGAAGACTGTGGCCGACACGTGAAATCGAATTGTTTTATGCACAATATTCGGGATTTCTCCCTTATTCCTCGTGACTGCCTCGTGATCATCATACCCTGCTTTCGCTTTCGCCAGTTTCTTACGAGCGGTTCCGCTTTTGCCATTATTTAAATGCTTGTTTCTAATTTCAGTTTTTGTGCTTCAATTGGCTTTTTAATAATCTTCCACAAAAGTTTTAAATAGCTCTTTATGTATTTAAACTTCCATTTTCCTGTTCTTGGTTTTATACTTTCAGTTTTCGGCATCAGAGTGTTTTAAGTTTTTAACAAGTCGGGATTTTAACGTTTAGTTTCATACGTCTAGGACCTACCTTCACCGGACGAGCGGAGATGAATAGTATAACAACGTTCGCAGAAATAATAGTATCTTTGTGAAAATGCTATTTTTGGTATGCTTCCTCCTAAGCTGCGCAGTTTAGCATTTTCCTTTCATCCTTTGCTTTGGACAATATAAATTGGTTTTAACTTTTACCCGTTTTTTTGTTGTTGTTTTTTTGAAATCTAGCTTTAGAAGAGCTGTAATAAGCTTTAATTATGGCATGTCGTATCTAAACTTTCATTTTCCTGTTTTTGAATTCATTTGTACTTTCATACCGGTTAGTTGGGATGTCAACGTTCATTTTCAGAGGAATATATACGGGATGGTAAAGCAAATATCAAACGGAGAGCAATGCTTTAACAATGCTCGCCGCACTTACCTCCTACTCCATCTGCAGCCCACCCCTGTGTTTAAACCCTCAATAACGAGGACGACACGAACTACCTACGTCGTTATTTTCTTTGGACGTCTCGATATAATTATCTTACTGTAATCACCTTTTGCTTTTGAAAACATATTGCAATTCTCACTATCTTCCAACTTGTGACTTGAGACTAATTCAACAGGAACAATACGGGAACGCCGTTAATCATGGGGGAGGGGGTTCACACGTAACGAAACCCTTGCCGTGACCACGCTCAGTGTCGTGAACTCCCTTATGAGTTGGGCGAGAGAAATTAGACAGATAGCACTCCCTCCCCTCCCCCCCCCCCCCCCCCCCCCCCCCCCCCCCCTTACTACACAAGTGCGCACAGAGTTCGTTCATTTCTCTCTGGAATGGAAAAAAATAATCACAAACTTCACTTCGTATTTTTTTCATTTTTATTTTTCTTGTTTTAATAGGATGCTTAACTCAACTTAACTCAGTGAACATTAACATTATTTTCGGGCTATATAATACTTAACAGTAAACATAACTTGCCGTAGCACTTAAATTACGGTGAACCCCATCTTGGCCATCGAATAAAGTACTATTCAAATGACTTCAGCTGAAGCATGAAATCGTTTAGTTCGTAATTTTGAAAAATGCCAGTTTACAACTGAAAATATCTAAAATTTGGTTTTATGAGAACTGAGCTGATAAGGTACGTAAATTGGCCACGCGTAACGCAAAAGCTGACTTTTCGAGCGCTAGCCTGAAATGAATCACGAACCCTTAAGACGAAGAGCTAGCACTCGAAACGTAGGCTTTTGAATCTCTTTACCGAGGCCAAGTAACCTTACCGTATTTTCTCGATTAAACGCCGGGTCGAAAAGTTCGAGTTTTAAATAAACGTACCCGACGTTTATTCGAGGTACCGCCGTTTATTTGAAGTCCGGCGTCTATTTGAATTTGGAATTATATAACTGATAACTGTCAAAATACTGATTATATATTAATGGTTACGTTAAAGCCGCGTTCAACTGCCCTTTTTGATATAAATGTAAAAACGTAACAATAGTCACAGAGCAGTCTATTTTGCTGGATTTTTTGTCAAGTAGGCATTCTTTATCGATTTATAAATTTCGTCATCGTTATCATTCCAGGGGTTGTTTCATCATTTCCATCTGAGGTGATGGTTTACATAAAAAGACAGGCAAAAGTCTCAGGGTCTAGAAACATCACATGAATTTCTGGTTATAATTTTATTTCAGTTTAATGACTGATATACATGTATTCTCTTCAAGACTTCTCGTTCCTTTTTTCATCAAGATATAACTGAGAAACATTTTGTTCAATTTAGCTTTTGAATCAGGAATTTAGGAGTACGGAAACGTAAAATGTGATGGAAAATGATGAAAAATTACCACTGTTTAGAAAATGCCGGGCCTCGATTAAGGTGGTACTGGTGGCTAAAGAGACTTTTGGATTGCAGCGATTTTTTTTACAGGTCAAAGAAATTCAAAAAAAAAATGCGTACACCAAATTTTAGGCCAGGATAACCAGGTTCAAATAAACACGGGGACCGTGAGGCCGAGTTTAAGAAAATACGATATTCTAAGTTAATGGAATCAAATTTTGTTTCAATCCTCCACTGACGCAGCACTACAGTTTCTCAGTTTCTTTAGAAACCAACCCCTCATACAAAATAATCTAAGTACCCTAAAGTATCACCAAATATACAAAAAAAAACTAAATAAGCTTACAGAATTATAAGACAGTAGCGATTGTTTATCAGCAGGAAAACGAAACACCGTCAGTGAGTTCAACCACATAGAGCCATTTGGAAAAGCTCGTGTACTGAGACATTTAAAAATAGCGAAAGCTGAGGAAAAGAAAATGCGAATTTGCAAGCTTTTCTTTTATTATCTTCTCCATTGTGCTTTTTTCTGCTTTGAGCGACAAATACATTTTATTTTATTGACTGTAAACAAGAGAGGATAAAGGGTAAGAGAGGCCATCACCCATACATGCCCTATTCCATAGGTAATCTGTCTCAAGTTATTTTTAGACCGGCACCAAGGCTGTACTAGAGATCCCAAGGGGTTAGATAACAGCCAATCACATTTCGCGAATGTTTCCGCGTGGATAACCCACGCTTCTAAAAATAACCTAAGACAGATTACTTATGGAATAGGGCATGTATGGATGATGGCCTCTCTTACCCTTTATCCTCTCTTGCTGTAAATAAACCACTCCACAGAGATCACTGTTTAAAACCCACCGAACATGTTGCCAAAATTCATCCCACCCAAGCCACCACCACCGCTTCCAGGCGGCGGAGCAGCTCCCGGGGGACCAAACTTCTCGTCCAGTTTATCAATGATGGTTTTTAGGTTTGGGTTGTTTCCGTATTTGGAGAGGTTCTCGGGGTTTTGACTGACGTCTTGGAAGGCTTGTATTGCCGCAGGGTCCTGAAAGTAGAATAATCCGGTGTTTAAAGGGACAGTGTCCAGCCGAAATATCGAAATATTGCATGCAAATGAAAGTGCTAGTTAGAACCACCTTGTACAGCATAATAAACAGTACAACAGGAAAGGGCCGCTCAGCAGCTTTCATTTGAATGGTCACACGGTAGGATTTCGCTTCATCCACAGACTCACAAATCAGGACTACCATGTACAGTATGCAGCATAATAAACAGTACCGCAGAAAAAAGTACTGCTCACAAGCTTTTCACATTTTAGGAGTTCCTTCATAGACGCAAAGGCTAGCCACATTACACGACTCGGGATTTGAATCTACGAATAAAATGGACAATAATAACTGAATACAAACTAACCTGAAATGCCGCTAGTAACTCTCTATCACTCAAGAGGTCGTTCAGGATTGGTGTTTCTCCACCTAAAAAAGAACAGTGCAAGAATGGATTTTAACCCTTTGACTCCCAAGAGTGCCAAACATCAAAATTCATGAAAAATTCTCAAAATTCATTTTGTAAAATATTGAAAAACAAATGGTACCATGCAAAAGTACTGCTGAAGAGCTTTCATTTGAATGGTCACACCATAGGATTTCATCCACAGATTCAAAAGTTAGAACAAATGGTACCATGCAAAAGTACTGCTGAAGAAGTTTCATTTGAATGGTCACACCATAGGATTTCGTTTACAGACTCACAAGTTAGAACAAATGGTACCATGCAAAAGTACTGCTGAAGAGGTTTAATTTGAATGGTCACACCATAGGATTTCATCCACAGACTCAAAAGTTAGAACAAATGGTACCATGCAAAAGTACTGTTGAAGAGGTTTCATTTGAATGGTCACACCATAGGATTTCATCAACAGACTGAAAAGTTACAACAAATGGTACCATGCAGAAGTACTGCTGAAGAGGTTTTATTTGAATGGTCACACCATAGGATCCATAATTGACTCTGGGAGGAAAAGGGACACAGAGTCTTCACGAGCCAGGTAACCCAAAATTTCTGGAGCATTAAACCCGGTTACCGTAGCATGAAGCGACTGAGAGGATTACTAATCAATCACAAAGTTACATCTGGATATAGAAAGACAATGTGGGGCAAAGTCTTCCCTAAAGAAACGTCAACAACACAATGGCAGAGACCAGGCGTGCGTTTCTTGAAACTCCCGAAGACTTTTCGGACCCGAAAGCTATTTTTTAAATGCAGTTTCTAACGGAAGGCGTTAAAGTTTCTATCCCGCAAAGCAGCTCAACTTGTGAAGTAAACGTAAGATTTTATTGCTTAGTTTCAAAATCAACAAAAAACGAATCTTTATTGGTAAACATTTTGCACATATCACACCTTTCGGGCCCGAAAAGTTTGCGGGACTTTTGAGAAACGCACGCCAGGGCTAGCTAGGACTCGAATCACCGATCTTTAGATCTGACGTTCAAGGCGCTTATACCCCTTCAGCACTAGTCTGAGTTATATCGGTGTTACAACGCAAGTAAAATTACAAGTAAGCTAACAGAGGGGTTTCTTTCCAGCGTATCAACACTAAATAAATCCCCACAAAAGTTAAGATAAATTAATTGTCTAGTAAATTGACGTATTCCCAACTCTTTTAAAGGGAATTCCAATTCCATTATTAACAAATGGAAATAAATGTTTAATGTACAAAGAAATCGGATATAAATTATCTCCTATTTTTGTTTTTAAATTGCCCGCGCGCCGCCATTTTGATTTTTAATGACGTAATATGATTGCCGCTATTGTTAAGAAACGATGCGAGAACTGAACAACCATTTCATTACATTAATATTCAAAATAATCGTATTCTGTTCCGTCTGACACTGAAACATTGTTTCAAAGTTTTCGGGAGAATCAAGAAGTTATTTCCAACAATGCAATGTCAGTTTCTTTTAACAGTTGTAGAGGTTCCCTTTACAACCTCAAAACTGGACTCTATTAATAGCGATGACGTCAAGAGATTACGTCAAATCATTAATGTCACTACCGACATGGAAATAAAATACCAAATATAGATGTATATTGTACTCGTATTGTTTCAAAAAGGAAGGACTGTACGTCACTTCGTAGTCCTACATAAGATGGCCAATTTTGCACCAAACCATTTTTGGAAGCGGTAAAACCAGACTTACAGAAAATCAAGTACACATTTATTAGATCTGGGCAGTGATACGTCATCAGTGTGGAATATTTCCAATCACTCCTCGGACGTCCATTCACGATAAGAATATAGCACTTTTAACACTGTTTTTACAAAAAGCAATAAAACAAAAAGAAGAATAAAAGTTGTTAAGTACCTTCAGTGACTTCCTCAGGTAATCCCCCAGCTAAACCGGCTCCGGGAAAACCTCCTGCACCCCCAAGGAATCCTCCAACACCCCCAGGGAAACCTCCTGCGGCCCCAGGAAAGCCCCCAGGAAAGCCCCCAGGAAAACCCCTAGGGGCGCCTCCAGAGGAGCCCCCAGCCATCTGCCTCTGCAAAGTTAAAGCAATAAATTAAACAGTTAATGATTGGGGAAACATCGAGATTCGAGGAAAACAAAATTCACTGTTACCCTCGAGACCAGTCATTAAGTGATTTGTTATATAGCTTTCTTCGTCGTGGAAAAAAACACAGTTTAAAAAACGCGACGAGCACTCGGGGTAAACATCAATCGCATCATTATCATGCCACCTTTTGTCACGGTCTGATCACGTAAGCTAGCGGGCAACAGTGCAATGTTACCTCTGACGTCAAAATTGTTGCCCGCTTTCGAAAATGTTGCCCGCTTCGGGAAACCGTTTGTGTGTTAGATGTCATGTGACCATGAATCAACCAATCAACGCGCGCGTTGTATTGAGAAAAACTCCAGCAATATAACAATTGCATCACGATTCTCAGATACTTTTGTCTGCTTTTGAGACGTCAATATAAAGTCGTATTGTCGTCTCAAAAACCAGCCTGTGATTGATTGAAAATTTCCCGCGGCAATTTAATGGGTTCCTTGCGTAGAAAACCAAAATTTAAAATTATCTTCAAAGGAAGGGCAAAAATGTTGATTACTTTGTCAAGTTTGGCAGATAAACAACGCTGTATTCAATGCAACGACCCTTTCTATCGGAAGTTAACGATAAGATGAGTTTAAAAGCTGCTTTTGTTCGTTTGAACGGTTTGTTTACATTGAGCTATGCTGTGCGCACGCTATCACGCCATCATAATTTGAAAAAAGTTTTTGCGTTATTTACTCATTTTTTCGACGTTTATATAATGTTCTAACAAATTTGTTATATTTCAATGAGCAATTTATAGCGTGAAAAGTCCGTGTTTTTGAAACGTTTTTGCTAAACAAAAATATGATAACGCGTACAAAACGTCGTGTACGTCAGCTCGTGACTAGCAAGAATTTCGGTTTTGATCAGCACAAGTTATCTTCAGTTTTGCTTTCCTTTTGCCCGAAAAACAGTTGAATCGTGATACAAAACTAATTTCGATTTTGAGACGGCAATACTATAAACTAATTTCGATTTTGAGGCGTCAATACTGCATTATATTGACGGCTAGTTGGGAGAAAATATATTCAGTATTGGGCTCCGTCGCTTCGCGGCTCCGCCCAATACGGAGAATATATTTTCTTCCAACGCCGTCAATATAATGCAGTATTGACGCCTCAAAATCGAAATTAGTTTTGTATCACGATTCAACTGTTTTTCGGGCAAAAGGAAAGCAAAACTAGCTACTGCATTATATTGACGGCGTTGGAAGAAAATATATTGTCCGTAAATATATTTTCTTCCAACTAGCCGTCAATATAATGCAGTATTGCCGTCTCAAAATCGAAATTATTTTATATAAGTAATTAAAGAGACACTGTCCCGCCGAAATAACAAAATTTCAATTGTTTTATTTTCATATTATATCGCTAAATGCCACCAATGTACAACTTAATTGATAGTTTGGAGATAAAATGCAGGTCCGGGTTGTTCAAAGCACGATTAAGCTCAGCCAGGATAAGAGTCAATTTTGAATCCATGAAAATTTTCCAAAGTTTTCTGCCCTTCAGTTTCCACTTTTTAAACTTGAGAACATTTTTAAACAAAGAAATGAAATCCTCGCCAACTTTTAATCCGGGATTAGCGTTAATCGGCTTTCGAACAACCGGGCCCAGGATTGCAAGAATGGAAGTGGCTTACATTTCATTCGGATTTCGTGACAGGCGGTCAAGAAATTACTTTGCCATTCTCAAGTGGAATTTTGACTTATTTTGTCTCTTTGGTAAATATTTCTTTGGTTTCATCAATTTTGGCGATTTTTTCTTCCTATTTAAGATAATAAAGTAAGCTTAAGGACGTTCGTGCGAAAATCTTCTAACATTGATTTTTTTTATAAAACTTTTGCTACAGCTAGGCAAACTCTGACAGCCGCAAATTGGCAGAATTCGATGTCGCGTGGGTAGAAAAATGGAAAAAAATTAAACTTCCTACATTGATTTTTTGTTCATTTTTTCACAATCTGTCGAGACTGTGTCTAAGAAATCTATCAAAAAAAATGGGGGTCACGGACCATCCAAGCGAGTTAAATCTAAGCAAAGTTAACGCAACGGTTACCAGTCCTTTATGTGCTTAGATTTCTTCTCTTGCGCGCGCGCTCGTGCATGACGTAGCATGGAATAGCGACATGAATTGCGTGCGCAGTAAGGATGCGCATAAACAATTAGCGCGAACGTCCTTTTAAGGACCTTAAAAGGCAAGCTCCTGGCCATAATCATGAAAACACGATATATATAATATATAGCGTAAATAACTTTTTTAGCACATGATTTTGTTTGTTTCTTTGTTGCATTCTTTGTTTTTTCTCATAATCACATAATTCACTTTTTCGTTCTAACAGTTCATAGATACTGCAGTTAATTTACCTGCGATTTATTTTGTTCATCAACAGACCTGCTCCTTAAATCCACCAGCGTCTTGTTCTCCTTATTGATCTTTTTTTTTATGGTTAGGTTAAATAATGTATCGTAATCATCATCATCATTATCATCATAACTTTTTAAATTTTAAGGTAATATAAAAATATTAGTTAAAACATTATGGGCCGGTTATTTAAAGTGCCTATCACCCCTAGAAAGTTATTTTCAGAATCAACTCTATGTACATTGAATAGTTGAATGGTAAAATATTTCTTGTTTTGAACGTCGTGTTAGTGATATATAGAGATTTGAATTTACAAAATGCTAATTAGATGACGTCAACCCGGGAGTCATTTATTATACAACTACTTGTTTTCACCTCCGAGTAATATTTTTTACGAATCAATTGACTATCCACAGTTTATTTTTAGTATTTATCAAATCAATTATCTTCAAGCTGTAAACTGCGCATTGTAAATTGGCGTAGAAATAATGGCAAATTCCCGGATTGACGTCATCTAATTAGCATTTTGTAAATTCAAATCTCTATAACTCGCAAACGCGATGTTCAAAACAAGAAATATTTCACCATTCAACTATTCAATGTACATAAGAGTTAATTCTGAAAATAACTTTTTAGGGGTGATAGGCATTTTAAAGGAAGTCTAACTTAGACCGCAGTTTAAGACAATTAATGGACTTCCACATCTGTCTATAACCGGCCGAGTGGTTCATTTTGAGTGGATAAATGTTTTTCTAGTCTGTGCTATATTCCTTCTGGATACCGTTTACAGTAAATAACGGTTTAAATATTTGGGTTGACCAGATTGAAAATAGTTCAGATCGCGGTTTTGTTAAACACCGTCTGTAGATTTAAAACTTGAACACGCTTGACAACAATGATACTGTAACTGCAAACGGTTGTTTAATCAGGACTTCTCAAACGTATGAAATCGGAGACAATTCGTACTGAACTGTGAGCCATGAACACATGTAAACTTGATTTGAACACGCTTGATAATTCGAAGTTTCTTGAATGGTTCAACTGATAACGAACATTATTTCGGGTTACAATTCCTAACAAACAAATAAAGTTTTTACGACAAAATGACAAACAAAATAGACTTACAGATTATTGTTACATGAGTAAAAAAAAGGTAGAAAACAAAACATCCATACTAGCAATTCCTGCTGAACCAAAGAGAACTCTGAACTTTCACAATTCCACCGCGTGGTATTACACATCCCAGAATTCTTAGCGTCACGGTACTGGGATGACAATAGAGAGCTTAAGCAACCACGACGGTGACGGCAGCAAGAACGGCATAAAACAATAGGTTTAATGAACGAAAACAATGCCTCTGCACGTGCGTTTTACATTTTGGTACATTTCTTTGCAGTTCCCTGCAAAACAACAACAATTAACGTCAAATGATCAAATTATAGGTTTTGTGGAGAACGTGAACACGCGACGATTAATTTTCCTTTCTCCATTTGAACTGGTAAGCCACTTCTTCAAATTTAGCTCCTGGACAATCCAGACACATTAGACAAACTAAACAAATTGGAACAACTGCAAAGTAGTTTAAAATAGCGCGAATCCTTTTTTCAAGTGACGTTTTCCATGGTGTTGCCGTCGTCGTTGCTTAAGCTCTCTAATGTTTTAAGCCTACACCGTCTAAACTTCGTTTAAATAACCGGCCCTATGAGATCTTCGTCAGTTACATATGTGACATGTGAGAATTAGTTGAAGTTTTACATGTTCTGTATATGCTTAAAAGGAACCCACCAACGCAGACTGTTATGCATACAGCTATTTCAATTAACGTTGTCGGATGAAAGCTTAAAGCCAAGACCGCAAGGTAGTATGGTAGTAAGGTAGTATAGCTATTCACAACTGCCCATACTACCTTGCGGTCTTGGCTTTGAGCTTTAGGATCCGACAACGTTAATTGAAATAGCTGTATATAGGTCGTAAAAACATTTTATGCTTACTAGTTGCGCTGATGATTTGAAAATTACTGTAAAGTTTTATTTTAGAGCTCAATGACTGACAACCATCCATAAAAAAATGAAATGATTATATGGGATGACTATTAGGGATGATTTTAAATGTTATTGCAAGTCTATCATGCCTGTTTTGCAGGTTAGTCTATCAAGAACTATTTTCTAAATATTAATCCCAGTAAATATTTCGAATGTATTTGTCCTGAAAATATGGTAACAGAAAAATCCAAAAGGATACTGTTAATCCCTTGTCACACCAGTCTATGGCATCGTCATAGAGTCGCAGCTGCAAACAAGCATTCGCTCCTATAAAAGAAAACGATTTTTTAAACGAGGTCTGAAATTCAAATTCAAACCCTCCTCTACAAAGTTAATTAATTATTTGTGTTTGGTTCCCTTCCACGCGTTCAGATAGCGAGGAGCGAAGGGAACATATGACACCTTCTGCTGTTCATTACCAGCAAACACACTATCGATTTCATTTATACAAATATACCGTTCACTTTCTTAATCGACAATCATTCGTTTTAGTTTTTATGAAATCCATAATTAAGGATTTTTCCATGAACACTTACATTCACCAACACTTAATTATGGGCAACCGTGTACATAGAGGGACATTTATTTACTGCTAATGTGTCTTTCTATTACACATTTTTCCCCTCGCAATTTTCCCTTCGCCTCGCTCTCCACAATCTGAATGCCTGAATCAAGGTTACTTTTCTCAAGTCTTCAACTCCCTAGATAGCCTCCTACGCAGACGTCCTTAGGGCTCATCACGCAATCTTTCCTCCCCCATGAGGAGGAAAGATTGCGTGACGAGCCCTAAGGACGTCTGGGTAGGAGGCTACTCCCAAGAGTACCAAAGATGAAAATTCAAACAAAATCCTAAATTTTATGTTGTAAAACATTGAAAAACAAATGGTACCATGCAAAGGTACTGCCGAAGAAGTTTGATTTGAATGGTCACACCATAGGATTTCGTCCACAGACTCAAAAGTTAGAACAAATGGTACCATGCAAAAGTACTGCTGAAGAGGTTTCATTTAACTGGTCACACCATAGGATTTCATTCACAGACTCAAAAGTTAGAAAAAATGGTACCATGCAAAAGTACTGCTGAAGAGGTTTCATTTGAATGGTTACACCATAGGATTTCGTCCACAGACTCAAAAGTTGGAACAAATGGTACCATGCAAAAGTACTGCTGAAGAGGTTTCATTTGAATGGTTACACCATAGGATTTCGTCCACAGACTCAAAAGTTAGAACAAATGGTACCATGCAAAAGTACTGCTGAAGAGGTTTCATTTAAATGGTCACACCATAGGATTTCGTCCACAGACTCAAAAGTTAGAACAAATGGTACCATGCAAAAGTACTGCTGAAGAGGTTTCATTTAAATGGTCACACCATAGGATTTCGTCCACAGAACAAATGGTACCATGCAAAAATACTGCCGAAGAGGTTTGATTTGAATGGTCACACCATAGGATTTCGTCCACAGACTCAAAAGTTAGAACAAATGGTACCATGCAAAAGTACTGCTGAAGAGGTTTCATTTAAATGGTCACACCATAGGATTTCATTCACAGACTCAAAAGTTAGAAAAAATGGTACCATGCAAAAGTACTGCTGAAGAGGTTTCATTTGAATGGTTACACCATAGGATTTCGTCCACAGACTCAAAAGTTAGAACAAATGGTACCATGCAAAAGTACTGCTGAAGAAGTTTCATTTAAATGGTCACACCATAGGATTTCGTCCACAGACTCAAAAGTTAGAACAAATGGTACCATGCAAAAGTACTGCTGAAGAGGTTTCATTTAAATGGTCACACCATAGGATTTCGTCCACAGAACAAATGGTACCATGCAAAAATACTGCCGAAGAGGTTTGATTTGAATGGTCACACCATAGGATTTCGTCCACAGACTCAAAAGTTAGAACAAATGGTACCATGCAAAAGTACTGCTGAAGAGGTTTCATTTAAATGGTCACACCATAGGATTTCATTCACAGACTCAAAAGTTAGAAAAAATGGTACCATGCAAAAGTATACTGCTGAAGAGGTTTCATTTGAATGGTTACACCATAGGATTTCGTCCACAGACTCAAAAGTTAGAACAAATGGTACCATGCAAAAGTACTGCTGAAGAGGTTTCATTTAAATGGTCACACCATAGGATTTCGTCCACAGACTCAAAAGTTAGAACAAATGGTACCATGCAAAAGTACTGCTGAAGAGGTTTCATTTGAATGGTTACACCATAGGATTTCGTCCACAGACTCAAAAGTTAGAACAAATGGTACCATGCAAAAGTACTGCTGAAGAGGTTTCATTTAAATGGTCACACCATAGGATTTCGTCCACAGACTCAAAAGTTAGAACAAATGGTACCATGCAAAAGTACTGCTGAAGAGGTTTCATTTAAATGGTCACACCATAGGATTTCGTCCACAGAACAAATGGTACCATGCAAAAATACTGCCGAAGAGGTTTGATTTGAATGGTCACACCATAGGATTTCGTCCACAGACTCAAAAGTTAGAACAAATGGTACCATGCAAAAGTACTGCTGAAGAGGTTTCATTTAAATGGTCACACCATAGGATTTCATTCACAGACTCAAAAGTTAGAAAAAATGGTACCATGCAAAAGTACTGCTGAAGAGGTTTCATTTAAATGGTCACACCATAGGATTTCGTCCACAGACTCAAAAGTTAGAACAAATGGTACCATGCAAAAGTACTGCTGAAGAGGTTTCATTTAAATGGTCACACCATAGGATTTCATTCACAGACTCAAAAGTTAGAAAAAATGGTACCATGCAAAAGTACTGCTGAAGAGGTTTCATTTGAATGGTTACACCATAGGATTTCGTCCACAGACTCAAAAGTTAGAACAAATGGTACCATGCAAAAGTACTGCTGAAGAGGTTTCATTTAAATGGTCACACCATAGGATTTCGTCCACAGACTCAAAAGTTAGAACAAATGGTACCATGCAAAAGTACTGCTGAAGAGGTTTCATTTGAATGGTCTCCATAATTGACTCTGGGAGTGAAGGGGTTAAGATTGCCATAATCACGTTATCTGTTTCTTAGGGAGTCAATTGTGATGTTTTCTAAAGGCTGGTTTTCACTAACGACCGAGTCGGAGTCGTAATAAGAAGCGCAGAGCGTTACGATCTAGTGAAAATCAAACCGACGGAATCGGAAGAAGATTACGGAGTCATAAGCGGAATCGGAAGAAAACGGAACCGTTCTGATTCTTCCGACTCCGATTCCGTCGAGCTTATGATTCCGCTTACGACTCCGATTTTCGATTTTCACTAGGTCGGAAGCGCTCTCCGACTCCGACTCCGACTCCGACTCCGACTCCGACTCCGACTCCGACTCGCCAATGAAAACCCGAGCCTTAAGACGTTATTCCCCTGCATAACTTAAGAACAAAGGAATGCGCGCCAATGCAAGAGACCAATGGGTTAAAAGCCGCGAAGAGCGATGCACTTAAGACGTTGAGCATGTTAGGAAAAAACTTACCTTTTTCCATTGCTTTGACGTAAGTTGGTTGCAAGTCAACGGCAATTTTTGCATCTATAATCGTGTCCTGATAATTCCCTATATAAAAACACAAAATAGAAGACAAGAGCGAATAAGTAAATTTGCTTAAAACGAACAAGTAGCTTTCTAGGAACCTAATCATCATCATCATCATCATCATCATCATCATCATCATCATCATCTGTATATGCATTTTAGAACAACTGTTGAAATTATTGGATCCATACGTGTAAAACTACATGTAAATCTAGTTAAGAGCCAAAAACGTCTCACCCTGATTAAAATGAGCTGTTGCCCTGTTGCTGTACAGCTTGGCATTCAGTTCGTCGTCCTTGCAGTTTACCTGTAGTCCCTCCGAGTAGACGTGTATAGCTTTGCTGTAATCCTTTCTTTTGAACGCATCGTTACCTTCATTCTTGTATGCATCTGCCATTGCTAATTAACATGAAACAACAGTTAATGTAAAAGTAATACCAAAAAATCCGCATTACTTTTTATTAGAGCGGTTTTCAATTGAGTGTCGTAAAATCAAAACCAAAGTAATTACTCTAACCAATCACGAAAATCGCAGACAATCCGATGAACCAATCAGAACTCTAAGCAAATACATGCAGCCAGCACCAAGCGCGGGAAACGCGTGCGAGCAAATCACGATTGGTTTTGGTTTTACTTCTGATTGGTTGAGAAAATGGCCCGAGATTTTTTAGCCAATCACAAAGCG
Source organism: Dendrophyllia cribrosa (assembly GCA_024195265.1). Classification (NCBI taxonomy): domain Eukaryota; kingdom Metazoa; phylum Cnidaria; class Anthozoa; order Scleractinia; family Dendrophylliidae; genus Dendrophyllia; species Dendrophyllia cribrosa. The sequence goes on along the minus strand of JAJLRJ010000012.1, from coordinate 7,294,621 downwards.
TAGCAATGCAAAACCAAAGCAATGACGAAATTACTTTCGACACTCAATTGAAAACTGCTCTAATATATATTTTAATTAATTACTTTTTGTTTTTCATTTGAAACTATAATTCTCGCGTAATCAGTCCTTAATTTTATATAGAAAGCAATAAAGGACAATAAAGTAACTTTCTTTACAAGTGGACAAACTACTATTTGATTCAATCAATCAATCAATTAAAACCTTAATTTCGGAGGTTCCCATTCGTCGGAAAGCTGAGTTTGAAAAGAGACTTTGAAAAGAAACCATGGGCGCAACTCACACTTATTATTGCATTTTTCATTACAATCATTTTTTATAGTTTTTATTGGCGATAAAGTCGGTTCCATTGTCAACGTCGTACTTGCACTGAGATTTAACTTGAAAGCAAATAAATAGATCTCCGCCTTTTCTTTACTCCAAAAAGTACTATACTGACAAATGCAAATGATACATTTTAACACTGAACACCCTATAGAATTTCAACCTATAGAAAGTTTGACAAGCAACCTTGTCACAATGACTTTTAGATTGGAATCCCCTCCTGTGGTAGGGGTGAGGAGACGTATCATTACTATATTGTTCACAATATTACAACATTCGCAAAAGTATAAAAACTGTGTGACTTAAACAGATAGCAAGCTAGATTATTTCCGTTTTCTCGTAAAGCTTCGAGACCATATTATTAATCTGCTTTTTTTGTAATCGATATTAAATAAACTCCTGCCCGGAGTATCAGGTGATTGAAGATAATATTATGTATGCCCCAAATAGCCTCCTTTTCTCACCTTTTTTCAGCTCAGCATTCAGTTCGTCATCATCGTAGTTCACATTAATTCCATCTTTATAGAACTGTATGGCGTTGCTGAAATCTTTTCTTTCGCACGCACCATCACCCTCAGTCTTGTACACTTTTGCTATAGCTAAACATAAGAAAGTGAACGATTGTATATAAAAACAAAGTTAGTTTAAAACAGGCTTGTGTCTTTTTAATTAATTTGTTACCAGGTGCGAGGTTTTATAGCCTCCTTTTTGTTACCTTTTTTCAGCTCAGCATTCAGTTCGTCATGATTGCAGTTCACATTAATTCCATCTTTATAGAACTGTACGGCGTTGCTGAAATCCTTTCTTTCGCACGCACCATCTCCCTCAGTCTTGTACACTTCTGCTATAGCTAAACATAAGAAATTGAACGATTGTATATATATAAAAAGTTTGTTTAAAACAGGCTTGTGTCTTTTTTAATTTGTTACCAGGTGCGAGGTTTTATACAGGAAGGCACGCTATTCTATCCTGTACTACGAGCATCGAAAAGGCATACCTTCTGGGTAGAGACCTCTATGTTCTATTTGTCATAACATTAACTCCTATATTAATCACAATATAACATAAAAAATAACGAAAAAGAAACAAACACTTCCTTTTCGAACACACAGGAAGCCGCTTAACGTAGGTTAATGTCACTAGATTATTTGAGTGCTTTCTGTAAAACCTTCGTGATTCATTGCTATTTGTCGCTGTACCAGAAACCCATAAGAGGATTGAAACGTGTTACGCGCATTCACAGCTTCCGAATATTCATTTTTTGCTTAGTACCATATTTGAAAACCCCTTGGTCCAGGGAGATTAGAAGCAAGTTGTTCTCGCGAATTGATTGGTTAATGTTTTTATCTTGATTTTTCAAATATGGCTGTAACAACTTCTTATAGCAAATTGAATAATCGGAAGCTTGTTTTGAAGCGTTCAAGAGACAGTCGCACGTTTCAACCCACTTATGGGTTTCTGTACTGGATAAACGTTTGAAGTCTTGGCTGCTCTGAAAGATGAACCCGTATTTAATACTCAATGTGTATTTTTTATAATATGTTAAAATAAAAACCTTCCAGGAGAATCAGATGATCAAAAATAACATTATATTATTTCGCTTTCTCAGTTGTCCTTCTCACCTCTTTTAGTGTCATCGTCAAATTCCGTTTGCTCCTCTACTGGAGGCGTGACCTCGCTTTCATGTTTGGCTTCGGTTGGACTCTCCGCCATGTTTGATGGGAATCTGGCACACGTGACTCAGAATAAATATCTACCAAAAGAGAAAAAAGTTCAACTCGTAATTTTTTTCGTGTTAATTATCACCTGGAACGTTTTTGCGGGAACTGGTACTTTAAAGGGTAATACCACTTAATTTTAATATCACTTTGAAAAAACGAAAAACCCATGACGAAGGACCAGCGCTCAAAACATCATTTTTTTCAATAAATTATCTTTACGTATTTCACCTCCCCACCGACGCTGCACTACTGATCCCATTATTCATTTAATTATACGTATTTCCGTTATGTTATGATTGAGACTGGAGTGTCCATGGTTTAATTCAGATGTTTATAAAATCATCCACTTCAAATTGTTATAATTTCGCCAGCCATGAACATACAGTGTGTATAATTATCATGGACAAAGGAAGCAAACATGTTATTCCACCTGATTCAAGCGACCACAGAAGAACAAAGACGATTTTATAGTCTTGCATACATTACTTCAAAAAATGCCTCCCTGACGACTCTACTATTTAACAAAAAATCCGGGTACTGTATTAAAGTTTTTACCATTGCCTCTACCACGTCAATTTCGAAATCAACGTACGTAGATTTCATTTTGACATGAATTGTATATAATTTGGCATATTTTAAACTACCGTGCATCCCTGCAAAGAAATACTGGGGTCAATTCAATAAAACTTTTACAAGTGTAAGTTACAAGTGCAGCTATTGTTTTCAACCTCTGAAACAATGGCTACACTTATAAATTACACTTGTAAAAGTTTTATTGAATTGACCCCTGGTTCTCGAGGTTGTCAAACTCATAAATAATTCAAACCATGAGCGTGACAGTGCTTTGGAAACCTGATCTTAATTAGCAAAGATTTTGGCGATTTTATTCCTTCGTCGTCTCCGTATTTAATGCTCTGTTTGAGAAGCTATATCAAACACTCGAAGGAGTGTTTCATCCGGTTTCCAAACACCTCGAAAACGGTTGAAAAAAATGCAAGGCGCACGCTATTTGCAAATGCCGATGAAGCATTCTAAACCTACGTGTTTGATATATTACTTCTTTTTAACCCTTTCACTCCCAAGAGTGCCAAACATCAAAATTCAAGAAAAATTCCAAATTTCATTTTGTAAAATATTGAAAAACAAATGGTACCATGCAAAAGTACTGCTGAAGAGGTTTCATATGAATGGTTACACCATAGGATTTTGTCCACAGAATTAAAAGTTAGAACTACACTACATCAGTCTCCATAATTGACTCTGGGAGTGAAAGGGTTAAACCGCGAAGCGGAAACCAGTTCGTAATATTTTGACAACTAACCTGCCTAAGTAAAACCAGCCAACCAAGGGATGCTTTACAGACCTTTACAAGTTGAGTAGCATTTCCGAATCATAGATTCGGGTTTTCGAGAAAACCGAATCTCGACCGAATATATCTGTTGATGACGTGACCCACAAATAAAACATGCGATACCGAAACGGTTTTAGTTTCTGACCTTTTTTAGAATAAATTTAAAAACTGAAGACGTTTCTTCAAACTAATAGGAAAAAGAAAAGAAAATATAATATTGTTTCTGATATTTTATATATCGAATGTAGACCAACTGGATCAAGAACTGACGGCGAATTTGAAATTATTTTCCCTTGCGTGACATTTAAACTGACTCTGAACCATCATAAGCTTGACTATGCTCGTCATTAGCCTCGTTATAGCATATGGATAAATTTTGCCAAATTTGCCTGCCACATATCTAATTTTTTTAAGTTTGTTTTTACCATCACTTAATGCATTACTATTCGCAACTATTTAATGTTTCATCTCCACAGCCAAACGCTCAAACCTACGAATGAAATGCATCAACAGTCTGACAGTGTCGGTTGATTAATCCTCCATTTTAAAATAAAGGCTCTTCGATTCACCGGTTCTTTCGTGCGGCGATGACCTTAGATTAACAGTATTTTACAATTAAAACTCGGATGTGTCTTGAGTTTTAATTTTGACCGTTTTTTGGAATGAAAGGGTTGATAAACGAGCAATGAGATTCAATCAATCGAGTGTTATATATATGGACAGACATTTTTACATATACAACGATTATGTAGTGCATACATCGTGTTATACATACCTGATTTTAGCTCAGTTTGCCACATGAACACACGCGAAATATTAGGAAATTACACCACCAATACGGCTATAATTAGCAACATATAAGATTCACAACTGACCTAAGAAAAGACGCCACATTATCTACACTGTTACTAACGCACGGTTGTGCCGTGACTCGCAAACGGAAGTCGAAGTTGTTGCGTGAATAATTAATAACTCGGATTTTTTTCCCTAATTCCTAGAAATCACAACCGGAACCGGAACAATATTTACGACATCGCAAAAGAAAGCTATAGGCAATCAACGAGGCTAAAGTATGTCTTTCTTTTTTTCTTTTCCTTCTCCAAAGTTTGGTTTGCATGTATATGTAAATATTAACAATGTTTTATATACTGCAATAATAAAAAAGACCGTGACACACAAAGTTTCATAACAATGTTTTTGCATGTCCTGTATCATGTGTTGGGTGTCCTGTGCAATTTCCTAGCGGAAAAAATCGAGATTTTTTCTCATGCTTCTTTATCCGATTAGGCCCTCCCCCCCCCCCCCCCCAAAGATTCTTTTGTGTTTTTCAGGGGCGGCAAATTCACGGGCGGGAACAGGTATCTACCTTGGCCTCGCTGTCATGGAGCTTGCTGCCGATCGGAGAAGGACGCTTTCGCTTCGCTTATTAATCTGCGGCGCATAAAAACAACTTTACGCTTTTCAACGGCCGGAAAAAAGTTGAGAATTTACCGATTTTTATCACATAGCAAGTGAAATGAAGCCTGGCAGAGGTTTGACGGCAAAATCAACCACGGACATTTCAGGGTCTGTTTACGAACGCTGTCGATCCGCGTCGATCTCTACACAATTCACCGGTCTCTGTCATACGGCAAGTGAAATAATGGTTGGCTGCGATTTTTTTTCTGTTTGGATCCAACAATTCTTCCCCGTAACTTATGCCCGCACGTTTTTGCTCGCTGTTGTTGTTGTTTTCAGGTATTAAAAATATAGACGGCTGCATCACGGTGTTCCTTTGTTTGCTTATCTTATCATTGCTATTTTACTAAATAACATTCGATTTCTTTATGATTTTGTTTAGTTTCATTGTAGATCGTGTAAGCTTATGTTTGAATCACATCATCCTAATTACATATGTGCTGCTGTTTGTCAAATATTCAATGTTATTCGCTTGATATATTTGCATGTATGCAGGCCCGTAACCAGGATTTTATGTGGGGGGGTGGTGCTAACGAGGTCAAAGTGGACCAAACTACCGAAATGTATTTTTTATTGTCTGATCCGTTTATTTAGGAAAGTAGCAATACATGACAAATTGTAACGGCAACGTACACGGTAGGAACTGAATATTACATTTGTCTAATACAATTGTTTGAATTAAGTTATGAAGGACTAATTTTACGATGTAAAATGATACATCGAAATACTGCGGAACTAATCCCTCAGAATTGTCCCGAGCTCCAGCCTCCTTGTTTGGGTGTTTGGTGGCAAACAGATTTACCACCAAAACAATTTTAACCTGATAATGAATGTGCATTAGTGCGAGGGACGACGGCCTTTCCTTTACTTCATTTGCTCATGTCTTTTTGCCTTTTCTTGAAGCTTATGCCAGTTTATGAAAGACTTGTCAGCAAAAGCGCCCTTGTCTTTCCTGCAATGCATAGGTATCATCAAAACGAGGTCAAAGTGGACCAAACTACCGAAATGTATTTTTTATTGTCTGATCCGTTTATTTAGGAAAGTAGCAATACATGACAAATTGTAACGGCAACGTACACGGTAGGAACTGAATATTACATTTGTCTAATACAATTGTTTGAATTAAGTTATGAAGGACTAATTTTACGATGTAAAATGATACATCGAAATACTGCGGAACTAATCCCTCAGAATTGTCCCGAGCTCCAGCCTCCTTGTTTGGGTGTTTGGTGGCAAACAGATTTACCACCAAAACAATTTTAACTTGATAATGAATGTGCATTAGTGCGAGGGACGACGGCCTTTCCTTTACTTCATTTGCTCATGTCTTTTTGCCTTTTCTTGAAGCTTATGCCAGTTTATGAAAGACTTGTCAGCAAAAGCGCCCTTGTCTTTCCTGCAATGCATAGGTATCATCAAAGCACAGTGTTTACAGAACACTCCATCTACTGAAGGGCTGAAGACCATCCACGAGTACTCACTGAGGTATCGTGACTGAAACTCTCTTCGGCACTGATGAAGAAATCGCGTTGGAAACTTGTAGTTAATCGGTGGCACAAAATGACTTTTAATCAAGTGATACTTCTGACCAACTGGCAGCTTATTTGCGGAAGAACCAAATTTCTCAGAGGTCGTCGAAAACTTCCCGATGTCATTTATTTCTTGTTGCATCATTAGTTCTAAGTGATGCCGCGTTAGATTGTCGTCAGTATTCTCAGGTACTGGAGCTTGCGAAGTATCTACAATTTTATAAACAATGCAGAATTGTTAAGAAAGTACACATCGGCTTTTCATAGAATATTGACATGACATCAGGAAATGACGATAAGAGACCAAGAGAAACATAAAATGTATTTTCCCTCTTTGTGTCTCGTAAACTTCTGTTTTGATGGTTGGGATGCCTGTGGATTTCCAGAAGGTGCTGCTTTAGATTAACCATCCCCCAGTCCCTCTCGGAATTGTTACTCTGTGTTCCCTCACTAGTTTGTTTCATATTGAGGAATAGAAACTAAATCTCAGAGCATAATAATGGGATCAAGACTGGTGGACATTGCGAAAATAAGTGTGATTTACCTTCTATATCTCGCTGTAAAACTGTAGTTAACTGAGATAGATCTGAAGTCGTGGTTTCAGCTGGGCTGTCGTCGCAGACTGCACTGTCATTGTCAGCGTCTGATGGCTTTTGCCGGGGTACTTTACTGACCCATGTATCGAGAGATTGGCAAGATTTAGATGCAGCCTTCCTCTTTCTATTTTCCTGTTCTCTCCTACCCATAACGTATTACACAAAAAAACTAATTTTGCATCTTCGGGCATTCATGCGCTCGTACAAATAGAGAATACTACCCGACGCGTTAGCAGACGTGTCTGACAAAAATCGTGAGATCGCTCCCTTGTCATAAGGGTGGTAAAGGGTTTTTCGTGATCCGTGAAAGGCCTATTTTTTCCCGTGAATTGTGAAATGGCTATTTTTTTCTCGTGAAACGTGATTTGGTTACATACCCGTAAACCGTTAATTTCAATCATTATTCATTTTAAGATAAGCTCGGACATCTGTGCGCTCATTGAAATGTTCTGAATGGCTCGGGCTGCTAGAGTGCAGCTGGTTTTAGTTTCCCAGTGAATACATTACTGCTTTTTCCACTCTTTGGTTTTGTTTAAATATCACTTTTTAATTTTTAACTTCAGTTTAACCGACTGCACTCCTTAAAGTGCATATGAAGTAAAAAAAATATTTCCATGTTTTGATAGTGCTTTACCTTCTTTATCTAAATTTGTGGGTTTCATCGAAAAGATCCTTCCCATTGTGAAATTATTCGGCTTGAAAGTTTTGCATTTTCCGCCAGAAAGTGTCTCTATCGAGCGCGCGGCCAAAGCTATTGTATTACAAGGCTGTGACGTAGAAAATACTTCAACTCACGAGTATCATGGCGGCATTCTTTTGAAGAAACGAATCTCAAGTATTTTCTACGTCATCAACACAATGGATTTCGAAACCTCGTTCCCAGTCTCCGGGACACTGATTTCTGCAAACTGTGCTACTTTGGACGGCAAAAAAGAGGCCTTAAATTTTTCTCTGACAAATTTCTTTTATCATTTCGAAATAAAGGCATAATAGCCTCCAAAAAAAGACAAAATAAAAAATTACTTCATATGCACTTTAACTTGGATATTGAGTATCAAAATGCGGACCTTTGGGGTCTGTGTGTGTGGGGGGGGGGGGGGGGGGGTGCGAACGCACCCCGTGCACCCCCCCCCCCCCCCCCCCCTGGTTACGGGCCTGGTATGTAAATGTGAACAAAAAGTAACGCAAATGTCACGCTGTTTCTTCCTTGAAGACTGTGACTGAGAGATGGACCTCTGTAGACGTCAAATTTTACAATAACTGCTTTTGGCAAATCAGGTTATTTATTTTTTTAAATAAATTTTTTCAAAAGAAGATTTTGTTGTCCATTTGTATGTGTTTGTTCATTAATTTCATAGGTTGAAAAGCGATTTGATGTAAACAAAACAAGACTTGGATTGTATAGTTCTAAACTGAAAATATCCCGAGAATATGACGATATAATAACTGCCACCCATGTGTACATCACAGTACAAAATATGTACAAATGTTATTATTATAACAACAAGCCAAAGTGCCCGCGCTAACTTTCAACATTCATAACTTCTTTAATATGTATATATATGACTTTTCATAAAATTTATTTGGCAACAATTTCATATGACAATTTATTGATCACGTGACTTGATGTTTCATGGCAACAAGATTTTGACAGCCATGATTTGACGGTTTTTAAGAGAATTTAAAAACTTTCAGAAATCCAAGATGGCGGATCCAAGATGGCGGCCGTATAACTAATTACCTAATAACTACGTCATATGACGTCATCGTTTCATTGTGCGGACCGCAAAGGAGATAGTTTTGGACGTACTTTTTACCCTCTAGGTTTCATTGACATAGCCTTAATGTTCTTGAAGTTACGAGGGGGGGGGGGGGGGGGGGCACATTATGCCCCCCCCCCCACCAGGCTCAGGAACTAAAAAAAAAAGCCCAGGCCGAATTGGGTTATAGTATAAATAATGAAATATGTGGGGGAAGGAACGAACGCTGTCAAAAATTCTCGTTATTTCCCAGCATGACGTGCGGTCGTGATGTTGAAAATCGACGCAAGGCCAGGATGCACTAGAACGACAGGCTGTAGCTCGGCCCGGGCAACGAATAAGAGCAAAAAAATCACTTCTAAGGTAGGACTAGGACTGAATTGTGCTGTGAATGTTGACTTTTGGGTTTGCAACGATGATTTCAATAAAAAAACCTGAAAGCAAAAACGTGATTTTTGTTCTTTTTCTATGACGTTAAAAACGGTCATTTTTGTTCTTGTCCAAATTCAAACGCTGATATTCTGCAAAAATCGCTGACTTTTGAAGGGCTTTTTAGTCAATGCTCACAACTGATAGTTAAGGCAATGCTCAGGCGATTGATAAAGTTGCAATTTTTTAATGCAGTGGAGTCTTGTATGGCCGCTTTTGGCCGCTTCAGTAGTGAAAGGGTTATTTCGAACCTTCAACGCCTCTCCACCCCCGGGCATTTGAACTTTTGAAGAATAAACGAAAAAAAGCAAGCCTGATCCGACAGTGAAGGAATATAATGTAATTTATCCAATATTTCAAAGGGCACGGCCTTTCTTTTTCAGGGTATTACAAATAATGACTATGGGTAACTAGGACTTTACAATTTAAATTTAAGTATAGCGTGCAATATGATGCTATGATAACATATAATACAATGGCAAAGTAACCGTTGAAGATATAAAGCTTAAAAAAACCCGTTACAAAAGAGATTTGAAATGAAAAAAGAAGAACATGCAACATATAAATAGAAGTAGATATAAACGGAAATAAGGGCATTACATTTCATCTTTTTTATTAATTCCTAGAGGTTCAAGAGTGTTACCTCTATCGATGAGATAAGCTTCTCTTGCTTTGCGTACAGCGTCACGATTAGAATGAATAAGTTCGAGTGGAATGAGTGTTAGAATAAAGAAGAATAGCTCGTTCAAATCCCCCCCCCCCCCCCCTCCCCCTGGGTACAAATTGCGATTAAATGCCTTTGCATTAATGTTTTATATTCAATTTTTTCCCTATCCTTCTGCCGGATTTTGATGATGTAATGTTTTTAATAAATAGTGGGAATAAAAAATACATTTTGTATTATTCTAGTATATGGCTTCATAATTGTCACTTTTATGTAAGGGTTATTGACCTGGAGCGAGGGAATTTGTGATATATTTCCCTCGTGGCGTACCCGAGGGCGTAGCCCGACAGTACGTCACGAGGGGAATATATCACATATCCCCGAGGGACAGGTCATTAATGCTTATTTTTCACCTTTAGCTTGTGAGGTTTTCTAAAACAAAGAAATTATTATTTTTTCGGAGAGCAACATTCCGTTCAATTCAAATGCAGAAAAGATAAAAAAGCATGATTCCACAAGGCCGCATTGGGATCACAACACATGACGAAGCGAGACGGTAAACATGTTTTGCTTTTGCCAAATTTGCATTGAGCACGTTGCTTCGTTATGAGTACTAGAATGAAGGAGAGAGAAGAAAATGTATGAGCAGCACTCGTGCTCTCGCCATGGCCCAACTGCTCGCCGTCATCTTTCGAAGATCAATATATGGAGTGATTGTCGGTGTGTTTTCCAAGGGAAACCGGCGGGAAAATATTCAGGTTCAAGCGTAATGCGAGACGTCATACATCATTGAAGACCTGAAACCTAAATCAAGGTACGATTCCTTCGAATAATGTTATCAAAATGTAATTTTGGAGCGATTTTAGAATACCCGGCCACTTCAAGTATTTTCATATCCCTGGACATTTTATAGAACGAGTTATATGAAAACAAAAGAAGCCATTATTATTCTACGAGATGCAAATGAGTGGCCGGGTATTCTTCAGTTAAGACAAAATATTGACCGGATGCCACCGTGTTTTCCTTGTTAAGCCCAATTTTGTCTTCCCGTTTGTGTTATTTTATTATTAGGGGACTAAGGCGAGGGGGAATTTTCGACCTGTTTTTTATACTAAAAAATTGAAGTCCATGTTCCACTGATTCATAATTTTCCAATTTAACCCAATTCGGCCTGGGGGGGGGGGGGGGGAGGGGTTCAACATTTATAACTTCTTTAATATGTGTCCAAACGCCATCAAACTTTGTGACTTTTTTCAAAATTTATCTGGCAACAATTTCATATGACAATTTTTTGATCACGTGACTTGATGTTTCCATGGGAACAAGATTTTGACAGCCATGTTTTTTGAAATTTGCATATTTATACCTTAGAATGAAGAAAAACAATGTTTATTGGTAAAACTTTTATATTTTTACGTCATTTAGCGTTTATTTATTGGTTTTGATTAATTTTGAATGAATTTGGTCGGTTTTTAAGAGGTTCTAAAAAATTTCAGAAATCCAAGATGGCGGATCCAAGATGGCGGTCGTATAACTAATTACCTAATAACTACGTCATATGACGTCATCGTTCCATTGTGTGGACCGTAAAGGAGACAGTTTTGGACGTACTATGTACCCTCTAGGTTTCATTGTCTTAGCCTTAATGTTCTGGAAGTTATCCTAGGCTGAATAGGGTTAAGTTATGGTCAGCGCACAATCTATTTTTTTTCTTACCTCAAAGATGGCCTATTTGAGCCAAAAATATGAAACAACCAGCGCGCCGTCAAAATATGCAAATTAGGACTTGTGACGTCAACAGTTGTGTAGACCTTCGTAGTCAAAATTGTAGTCAAAATTTATTGTCGGAGGGACATTTCCAACTGAGCAAAACTGCTAAAAATGCAGGGGCGGATACACGGGGGGGGGGGGGGGGGGGGATTGGGTGGCTAGCCACCCCCCTCTTTAGAGAGTCAAAAATAAAGAAAATACGAAAAATATTAAAGAAAATAAAAGAACCAATCTGATTACATCTGATTGTTACGAAAATGGGAGCCTAAGGACTTATCCCCACCCCCCCCCCCCCCCCCCCCCCCCCCTTTGAAACATTCTGAATCCGCCCCTGACTATAGCTAAATAAATGGTTTGGTTACGAGAAATACTGAGGCGTCGGAAAGCGACACCGCATTTTTGCACAACTGATGACGTCACCAGTGTAATTTGCTTCTGCTTCTTTTCGTTTCTTGACCATAACTTAAATTGGAATTGAATCAGTGGAACATGGACTTCAATTTTTTAGTATAAGAAACGGGTCGAAAATTTAATTTCATAGGCACTTTAAGAGTGAATCACGTTTAAAAACGTACATTTTTGTGAATTGCGATTGTGTATTTACTCTTCAACAAACCTTTATGCAAGCCCCTCAGCAACAACGTGTATTCTGTCGGACATGAAACAAAAAATAATCTTGACACTACCGGTTCAAATTTCCCACCCCACCCAAGCAAAGTCAATTTAATCAATTTTAATCAATTCGTTTAATCAAATCAAGTTTTAAAGTGCCTCTGTGATCAAATTTTTGATTTTCATTTTTTTACATTTTCGTGTACTATTAGACTTTCTTACTCATCTTGCCAAATTTCAATCCATTACGAACATCAGAAGTCATTTTATTTTAACATTTAATTCCGAGAATTTACGGCCGCCATTAATCAACCTTGTTCCAAGGCTTGGTTGCGAATGGGAGAAAGTGACGTCAAAGACTCAAACATACCTCACGGGTTGAAATTATAATAACAATCAGCATAGAAAATTGCACGAAGAACAAGTCCAAAGTTTTTGTTGCTTTTCGCGTGGTTTTCAATATTTATTGTTATTATAATTTCAACCCGTGAGGTATGTTTGAGTCTTTGACGTCACTTTCTGCCATTTGCAACCAAGCCTTGGAACAAGGTTGATTAATGGCGGCCGTAAATTCTCGGAAATAAATGTTAAAATAAAATGACTTCTGATATTCGTAACGAATTGAAATTTGGCAAGACGAGTAAGAAAGTCTACTTGTACACGAAAATGTAAAAAAATGGAAATCAAAAATTTGATCACAGGGGCATTTTAAAATATTTTTCTCATCATTAATATTAATTCCCACGAAGAATACTGTAGCTTTTATGTCTCAACATTTATAGGGAAAAGGGGTTGGTAATTTAAAGTATACGTAGTTCCTGTAATTGTGTTTTGTAACCCTTATTTCATTACCGATATAACCCCTATCCCCCAAACCTACAAAACGCCTTACGTAGAACAGTGACAAGACTCCAGTTGTTAGGATTTTACTGCATGCTTATTCTTCAAAAAAAAAAATGAGAGAACACATTTACCCTACTGGTTGGTAAATATGGCTTGCATGCGTCCTTTTCAGAGGCGTCAAAAGCATCGAAGCACGTGATCAGTCAAATTATTTTTTTTAACATGATTTGAATTAAGTTCTTAATTTGTATTGAACGACAATATGCTTAAGTAAAATAGCAATAAAACAAGTACGAATCTCTTAGGCGACAATATAATTATTTCAGACAAATGCATAAGGGAAAAAATAGGAAGCGACACCCAACATATTCATATTTTACTAACTAAAACAACGACAGAGGTATGCTTCTTTAGAAAAATCCAAATCCGGATGTCGTTTTTTTAAAACCACATTTTGCTTTCTTCATTAAAATCTAAAAATAGACTATGAATCCGTATGATCCACAATGGAGAATTAGGCCCTATTTACATGGGCATGTTTTCTGCTTTCAGTTTACATGCGAAGGGTTGCATCTGGCGCAAGCGCTAGGATGATCCTACCTGAGAGGTAGGATCTGATCCTAGCGCCAGGATCATCCTAGCTTCAGCTCCATGTAAACGGCCTCGGGAGCCCCAGGGTATATGTTTGCTTTTGTTATTGCGACCGCCATCTTGCTTTGCAACCGCGCCGAACTCAAAGGTACTGGGGCCATCCTGCCGAATTTTTCATGTAAACCAAAAGAAAAGTTGATCATGGAAGCCGCGTTTTTGCATGTAAACTAAACGAACCTTCTAGGATCATCCTAGCACTAGGATCATCCTCTTTCCATGTAAATGGGGCCTTAAAACTAAATATACTACGGATCTGAAAAGAATACGCACAGCCAGCGATAACTCGAAACAATATAACAGTACAAACTGCCCAGCGGAGTCTGTGTATACCGTTATTTCATTCCTTTTAATTTAAATCATTGTTTCTTTTAAAAACGAAAACTCCAAACGGCCGAACGTTTCATCAAAGTTTTAGATTTTTACGAATATATTTTTAAAATATTCCTTTAAAGACACTTTAAAAAAATCATTTGATCAATTTTAAATAATAAAAATGTTTTTCCAGAAAAATAAAATGCTTCCTAGATGATGAATTGATTTCTTTCCGAGGACAGCTTTTTTAAAAGTCTTTTGTATTATAAAATACGTAAATCACGTGAATAAAACTTTTTAGGCAAAATTATCTTGAACGCCATGGGCTTTTATCACGCCCCGCGATTTTGTATAAAAACAAACGATTTACCCCCCAAGCCTCGCAGTGAAAAAGTTGAGAACGAGGTTAAGCAGAGGAAAACAAAGCATTTTATTCTCCTGGGAATCAACATGGCCGCCGCGTGATAAAGGCCCATGGCATACGATGTATTGAAGGTAGCAAAGACACACAAAAACACTCCTCTCCACATACGCTCCAAATCAATACATCAAAAGTTTTATTTCGCGACCTTTCGCGGTTTTCGTGCCCTTTTCTTTGGCTGCTTGAAACTTGTCACAGTGTTGGTTTCGGGGTTAGTGCATTTTAAAATTCGTTTTTATTAATGTATTGGCACTATTTGGCGGACATTGTCATCGAAAACCAAGACGTAAAAGCTTTTAGCTTTTTCTCTTAACAGTCGGCTGTCAATTTTATATATGCTTCAAAACACGCTGTTACATATTTATAATTGCGCCACGTAGAATATGTTCATAGTATCGTCAAAGTGAATCGAAACAGGACTGAAGGTAAGTTATCAATTCGCCATATGTTTAAAATAGACATTTCTTTTAAAATAAACGAAGTCCAACCCTAAATCTAGAGCTATGCTGAATAGCAACAAGCGTTTTTGGATTAATATGTGAAGAATAGACTATTCCTTAACGACCCTGAGGGACAAAAAAATCAAAACTTGACATGGAACTTGAAAGGGAGACACAAATTTTAATTTCTGCGTCTCGACTCATTGCCATTTTCCCTCTTTAAGTACGACTTATTCACGAAGCAGTTAAGAGAATCCTGGCAGTTTGGCGATTGGAAGTAGTAGGTCTCGACAAACAAAAATTTCCTGGCTGTAGAGAAACGTGCTCAAAGAAAGTTGAGCTTCACGGCGAAGCCGAGAGAACGAAAAACCCAAGACGGAGAGTTCGTTATTGAGCAGTGAAACATGAATCAGTATCACTTAATTCGGCATTTCTGTAAATGGCAGGGTCTACAATTTATCCATTTTTATATTTGTCAGACATTTACGCTCCTTCAATTAAAGACCCAATATTGTCCATTATACTTCACGGTTCTCTGTTATCTTTTGGTTTGCACGGGAGCGAGGTTTCTATTGTTTTTCAGGGTTTTGCTTTTCTCGCGACAAACATTCAATCAGGAATAATAGGGAGCTTAAGCAACCACGACGCCGACGGCTGCGAGAACGCCACAAAACAATAGGCTTAATGAGCGAAAACAATACCTCTGCACGTGCGTTTTTCATTTGATACATTTATTTGCCGTTCCTTGCAAAACAACAACGTCAAATGATCAAATTATAGGTTTTTTGGAGAACGTGAACACACGACGGTTAATTTTCCTTTCTCCATTTGAACTGAAAAGCCATCCCTTCAAATTCAGCTCCTGGACAATCCAGACACATTAGACAAACTAAACAAATTGGAGCAACTGCAAAGTAGTTTAAAATAGCACGAATCCTTTTTTCAAGTGACGTTTTCCTTGGCGTTGCCGTCGTCGTTGCTTAAGCTCCCTAATATCGTCACGTGCTTCTGTTCTCTTCAAACTTATTATATAAAAATATGTTCTTAATTGTTGCCTGATAAATAAGATACTTGAATAAACGTTTAACGACTGACACGGCCGTTCAAACGAATTACAAAGAGCTATAAGACCTTGTAGTACCGGAGTTTTCAACATCAAGGCAATGGCCGTCGATGCGCACAGCACGCAATGCATATTGGGCAAACCTGTGTCTTAATGTACGTAATGTACTTTACGCAACGCAAGCTTTATGCGTTTTTTGAATTAACGCAAGGCGAAATTTGCCTGTTAAGAAATGACCTTATATTTATGAAAGTTAAAGACGCAAAAATTCGTCTTTTAAAAAAACACTGTGTCCTCATACTGTCTTGAATGACCAAACGAACTCCCCTTTAATGCGATAGTAACAAAGTATAGCTAACTGCGGTATTCAATTGTGGAATTAGAAGGTGTTTAACGTTTTACAAGGAATCATCGTGTTAATAGACTAGATATGCAGAAATATAGACTACGAGTAGTCCCTCCTTTTTCCTCAGGGATAGTAGAGCGAGCGAAACGCAAACGCGCGTGTGTGGGGTGATTTTCACGCGCGCTCGCGTTTCGCTCGCTCTACTATCCCTGAGGAAAAAGGAGGGACTACTCGTAGTCTAGCAGAAATACGAAACGGCATTATTTCAGTTTTAAGAATTTTTCTTTCAAAACACGCCTCATATGTTTTATCTACAGCCGTTTGTTTGTTAACGTGGTCTTTTTATTTGCAAACTTATGCAAAATTAAACAATTACACACAAAAAAACGTCATGGTTCATGGTTAACTTGATGGTTTTCGTGGCTGGACTGCATGAAAGAATTATACTCTGCGCAATGTTCTCCCAAAAGCGGTTAAAGTGCGTTCTCAAATAACCCACAGGCACATAGTGCGTGAATCACTTCACCTGATAAGGAAATAAGCGCGCCTGAACTATATCGCACGCGCAATCTTTTAGCGCCACAAATGCCAGAAAACTGTTTGCCGCTCTGACAGGCTTTCTTTTATTTTCAACACCTTCATTAAATGAAGGCTATATGATGTAACTGTTAGGCCCTGTTTACATGGAGGGAGGGCGACCGTGTTAGAAGGGTCACCCTTCTCTATTGTATTTCCCGGTTTCGTTTACATGAAAGGTAGGTTCACCCTAAGGGGAGGTTTACTTTAAAGGAACACTGTCACCTATTTTTAGTATCACTTTGAAAACCCAAAAAAACATATTTGTTTCAATGGAAACCTTAAAAAACGGTCCAGTTTTGTTAACAAATACTCTACCAGTACACAGAAACTAGATGGATGGAAATGGATTGCAACTTGAAAAAATTGGCCAATTTTTTCAAGTTCCTCCCAAGAGTCGTGGAAAAATCGCAGAAAAACTGATTATGGTTTGTTCTTCCTTGAAGAAATCACTCGATATTATCTTCTTGGTGTTCTAAAAGCAATCTTATGTTTGAGCAAAGGTACTTTGTCATATATTTAGTGTATTTTGACCAAAACACAGCAAAATCTGTGTGACAATGCCCCTTTAACCTGTCTGCTTGCTAGGGTCACCCTCCTAGGAGGGTCAAGTCTAGCGGGCTCAGATTACTGACACATGCCGGATGGGTCTAGTTTCTCTTGGCTTGAATTGGTGAGATAGCCCTAGAGATAACCCTTTGCATGTAAAGGGGGGCTATCTTTTGATCCTTCTAGAATGGTGCCCCTTCTAGGAGGGTCACCCTCCCTCCATGTAAACAGACCCTTAATTTATTTCTTTTCTAGTTGCTTGTGCATATGGTGGGTGCATATGACACATAACGCAACTTATTCTCTTTCTAAATGTATCCGGAAGAATCCATTTTCAAAACATTGTTTCCGGCATAACATTGGTATCTAAGAAATGCGCAGTGAGCCCCTAAAAACTTCATTAGTTTTCTAATTACACCGATTGTACACACGATCCGTGTTGTCAAATAACCCATGTGGTGCATGAATCCGTTTTACCTTATAAGGTAATGAGCACGCGTAAACTATATCGCGCATGCAACCTTTCAACGCCCAAGAATCGCGCGAACACTGTTTGTCTCTCTGATTATTAACATAATAATAATAATAATAATAATAATAATAATAATAAACCGTAGTGATCCCTGTGGTTGTTGGTGCGCTTGGTACAGTGAAGAAGGGTATAGTAGAAAACACCAAAAAAGTATCAGAGAGAGCTACTATGACAGAGATTCAAAAGATCTGCATGCTGGGATCTGCACGAATCCTCAGAAAGGTGCTCAGTGTATGAACAGAATGATTGACTTGAGTGAGTGACGCTCTAGGTGCATGGTTTGCGCCCGGCTGATGCACAAAAAGAACACCAGCAAAGACTGTGATAAAAGAGAGAATAATAATAATAGGCATTTATAAAGCGCCCTTTCCCAAGGTCCAAAGGCGCTTATTTTATACATATACTTTATATGTATAAAATGAATACAGTACATCAAACAAGCCTGTGCTCTATTGCTTTCCAGAAATGTAACAAAATCCTCGAATTAATTATATTTTTACTTTTGATTCCAACACATTTGTTAGCAAAAGATAACTCACTAACTTTATATAACTAATTTCCACAGAATACACATTTAACACCATGCATGCAAATTTCATTAATTGAAACTGTTTTTATTAGGCTATGTCTACACTATACCGGATAGCTTATCATGTCGACATGAAAAATACTCCGGCCTGGTGTGAACAGAAACGATCCAGAACTGGATATTTACTTCTTTTTAAGGGAGTTTCAATCCTCGCTCCTAGTTGTTGACTTCCGCTACGGTTCGGTTCGATTGCCTGTTCACACTGCCCCAGAGAGTGGCACAAGAATCTATCCGATATGTGACGACTCACTTTAACGAGCGCCGCGTCGTATCGGCGCTCCGGAACAAAAATCGTTCCGAAACTAGCGTTTCATGTGTGAACGAAAGGCCTATCCGGTATGGTTTTCGTGCCGGCACAAGAGCTATCCGCCCGGGGGGGGGGGGGGGGGGGGGGGGGTACTTCCTAATAATGGGCTAATGGGGATGTGCCGCTGGATGGGGTCGCATTTTCACGACTGGATTGACTATAATGGGATTGCATTTTCAGTAGAGTTACTAGAATGGGGTCGCATAACGAAACGCTTGTAAATAATTTCGGTAAACAAATGTACCAGAAGGTTTGTAGGTGAAGAGTAAAGTCTTCTACATTTAATAAATGTGTCAATTCATTTGAGGATGACCTACTATAATGGGCTAATGGGGATGTGCCGCTGGATGGGGTCGCATTTTCACGACTGGATTGACTATAATGGGATTGCATTTTCAGTAGAGTTACTAGAATGGGGTCGCATAACGAAACGCTTGTAAATAATTTCGGTAAACAAATGTACCAGAAGGTTTGTAGGTGAAGAGTAAAGTCTTCTACATTTAATAAATGTGTCAATTCATTTGAGGATGACCTACTGTAGACTGAAAGGGTTCCGAACTCAAGGTTGATTGCTAAACAGAAAGTGACTAAGTTGGGATTGCGAAATTTACATTTACTCAAAAGTGACTAAGATGGGGTCTATAATTGGCCACAGAATAGACTATAATGGGGTAGGGGCTCTGAGAGGCCAGCGGCACATACCCAGCAAAAGTTGACCCAAGTACCCCCCCCCCCCCCCCCCCCCCCCCCGGGGCTATCCGGTATAGTGTAGACATAGCCTTAATCGCGGGTAATTGAAAACCAAACAATTAATTTTTGTTTTATTTCGACAGAATCAAATATGGCTATCAAGAAAACAATGTTGTTTCTCCTGCTCATTACGTACCCTGTGTCGATGAAGGAAAAGCAGCCTGTGAAGACTAAAGGTAAATATCTGCGTGTATTATCTGCCCAAGCATCAAATAAGGGATTCATTATTCGACTGCTTAATTTTCCAATTTTTAAGAACCTTTTCCTTAGTGAATCTTTATTTATTTATTTTTTATTTACTTCTTCGTGTAAAACTAAAAGAGGCTTTCAAGAAACAAATCCGAATCGGTCGATCTTGCCCCTCGCAAAGAAGAAGACGATGGTATATGTCGCCACCAAAAGGAGGAGAAAGCTGCTTCATTTCTAAGTTCAGACGAATTGCACCGAAGCGCACCGACTGCTGATTTGGTACATGTAAAATTCAACGCTTTCATAGCCTCTGCTTCAACGGCCGTTACTGTCAAAAAGCTGCCCCAACAACAAGCTCGCTCGGATGTTACCAAAATTTTTAGAGCAAGAAAAAGATGAGGGAGCTGACATGGTCGCTAGCTTTAATTCGTATTGAGATTTTGCGCAAAACAAATTTACAATCTGGAAATGAGGAGATAGAAGTGAAGACAAGTATTTCCGTGGTTGTCAAATCCACAACAAAGGACAGTGCAAAGATTCCGTTCCGTGCATTTGATATAAAGTTTATGTTTTCTTCGCCTGAAGCAGATAATATTTTAAGTGATTTTCAAATCAGCTTTTGACACTTTAGAACTGTCCAGTTATCTATTTAATAGGATTTTTCTGATAGTGTTTCAAACAAGATGTAAAAGTCAGACAGTTCGTAAATTACCGGACAAATGACATAACATGCGGACCGCCGAGGAAATAGTTTTGTTGTCAAATTAATTTCGACGCGAATGGCGATAATTCTTTCCTAAGTTATCAAAAGTATCAAAATTATAACACTTCGCAAAAGAATGACTCTATTCTCATATATATTATGCAACTATACACCTGTAATTATTTTCTTCTCTTCTTATTCAGTAAATTATTGAGGTAATAAAACAGAATGTACAGTGTTATCGTAGACAAAGCTTATTAAATCATGCGCTGAACACTTTAGAACTGCCTTTAAAAAAAAAATCAAACGAAGAAGTTTATGAAAAAAGCATACTGTACTGAGATAATTAAAGTAATCTCTATTATACACCGAAACGGCCAGGGGTTGCAAAATAATCAAAGATGGCTGTCCGAAGTAGAGCTTTCTTATTTCAAAACCAAAACTTGAATCCCAACTCTTCTTTAATTTACTAAGTATCAAATAAATAAATAATGTTATTTTACCAGGGCGACATCATCAGCATAAAAGTGCTGTTATCAATAAGGGCCCTGGAAATTTAAAACAAAAGACTATGCACTAAAAATTATGAAACGGTTTAATAAGTAATATATCAAACATGAGACACAGTGCTTCATCAGATTTCCAAACACCGCGAAGTGGGTTGAAAAAGGAGGCGCAGCCGAGTTTTTTTTAACCCACTTCAAGGTGTTTGGAAATCTGATGAAATACTGTGTCGAATGTTTGAATATTACTTCTCAAACAAAATTACTGAAATTAGTTTAGAAGGAGAAATTAAGGATGCAAAAATGAGGAGTGTTTCAACTGATTTCCAAACGGTCATACTTGAAAGCGTTAAAAAGCTAAGCTGAATAAAACTGGGAAAAAATAGAACTAAAAAACTGTCGACCTATAAAAATACAGGACACGGTGTAAAAGTACAGTATAAGAGGTACAAAAAGCAATAATGATAGAGTGATTTTCCTCAGACCCTTAAACAGTTTCTAGTAGTTAGTGTACAATAGTCAAATAGGCAAAAAAGAAAACAAATATGTCAATGGAAATAAGATCTACTAACCTCTGTTAGTGTACTACCTCATTCACGGTCTGAGGAAAATCACTCTAGTAATAATATTAGTAGTCTGGTATTCTTAGGGACGGACCATTAGATTTTTGAGGGGGGAGGGGGGGGGGGGGGGGGGAGGGGTTGGGCAATTTTTTGGTGCAGGATATTTTTTTCTACGCTCGAGACTGTGCAGGATTTTTCTTTTTGCCATGATTTTCTTGCATGATATTTTTTTTGCGAGTCTATATGTTTTAATGCCTGACGCATATACGTGTTAGGAATACTAGAAAGGCCATACTAGGGACAGGAATACTATAGCAAGTCAGATCTGATGTAACAGCAGCTTGATAGCATGAAGCCTGGCCGCGGCGTTGTAACTGCCCCTACAATTTCCTTTACACCAGCCCCTGTTGATGTCGCTTGCACCGCCCATCGTAGTACACCCAACATCTTACAATTACAGGGGCGGCGCCAGAAATATAATGTTGGTGGGGCGAATCTCCTGTGCCGAGCGCCGAAGGCGCGCGCTTCTAGGGGGGTCCGGGGGCATGCTCCCCCGGGAAAGTTTTGAAATGAAACTCTCTGAAATGCTATTTCCAGCGTTCCTGAGACGGGAGAAACAGTTTCCAAGGCCAGCTTTGAGTTCAGTTTAATTCTCATGAAAAGTACACGAAACACTTTCTGAAACTTGGGTGTAACTCCATTTTGGTTGTTTGTTCAAAGTAAATTCGACTGTCACTCGAATATTCTCTGCCAATTCTTTTCAGTATGGGAAGGCTTTGGAAACGAATTTTCCAAAGCGATTTCCTCTGTCATTGGAGGCAGAAAGAAACTGATTTCCAATATCAGCCATGTTCAATTTGTCAGTTAATGCAATGTCTGGATAATGAAATGATTTAATCTTTCTTGTGACATAGTTTGTTCGTAGATATGTCTTGAGCCTACTTTGGGCAGAGGCCAAGCGCTAACTCACAGCATTGATGGATTTGTTTGAGGGATTTGTCGGTAGCTGGAGTCCGATAGCTGACGTCCGAGTAACTCAAGGGGTATTAAAATGCTTGGTTCACAATATCCAATCTCCAGTCTAAAGTCACAATATCTCCGATGCTAAAATTGTAGGCTTTTGATTAATTAACGGAATATTTATTTTGCAAACTCTAATGCATTAAAGCGCCCCGCCATCGGATCTAGTCAAAGGATGTTGCTACACTATTCATCTTCGCCCACCGCCATTTTGAGCTGTCGAAAGTTGGTGGGGCAAATGCCCCACCTGCCCCACCGGTAGCGCCGCCCCTGCAATTTTGTTGTACAACACATAAACAAAGTATTTCTCATCCATTGAGATATACATGTACCTACAATGCCACTGTACAACTATAAAAGAGCCATTCCTTGTGTCAGAAAACATCTTACATGCTTATGAAATCAGCTAAAAAGCCTACAAAGAAACACAACTTACGTCAGGTCAAAAATAGACCATTGTTATTGGCTAAACTAAACAGGCCAATGAAAAGATAGAACATTTGATCCTCCCCAAGCGCTCATAAGTCGCTAACATTCTACAACGTCGTGTGATTTATTTGTGTCCTGACCATCTGCTCCTGGATATAAAATATTGTTCTAAAAATATAAAGCTTTGCAGGAATTTTTTTTCCGTCCCTTAGAACTAAGCATCAATGAGTAGCGAAGATAAAGATAAAGTGAGAATATAATAAACATGATTCCTACTCGAGCGGAGATGCGCGTCCGGATCCTTCGTCGTCATATGAATTGAAGTGATCGACCGCGATGAAATAAGCTTAAATTTTTTACTGAATGTTTAATAACTAATCTATCAGTACTCACAAATTTGCCTTCATTGTTGTCCAAAGGCTTTTCCCTATTTAGCGTGGTGTTTGCTTATCGCTGTGATGAAATTCTTTTGTGCCGGCCGGCGATAACAAACTTCCGAAGTATTAAAAAGCCGCCTAATTTCCACCACAAACGTTTAAAGTTGGCCTTTACAGTCCACATTACATGTACAAATGTACTTTAGTGTAAAAACAGCATCAATTTCAGTCATAAAACAGCATTTACAGATGAACAAAACTAAAATTTGTCGCTACCACAAGGTTCTTTCCCTGACCGCGAGTGATTCACCGTGCTTGATTTCTATTCGCTAGCTCTTGACAGTTGGCTTTGAAATGGCTTTCTCGCTGGAAACGTTGTTTTTCTTTGGCATATGGGGTTGCCAGACTCGTGAATTCCATGCCGATCTTCTATAACTTAGAGCGTTCAACGGCCCGGGGACACCACAATGACGGAGGATTGTTCGTCTTCATTAAAAATGTCAGAAACGTAGGGAGAATTTGGTACAAAAGACTTTCCATAACCGGTTGGAAGAACACATATAATAGTGTCCTTTCCTTCTAAAACAACAGATTTTAATGTTACATATTGACCTTCCTTTAGTGTTAGCCCTGTTTTACCTAATTTGTTCAACGATTGTTCCAATCGCGACAGCGAAAAAGATCAATATATGCCGATGCCAGTCATTTCATCAAGACTGCTGTGCGAGGCTCACATCGCGCGCTGCATCGCGAGAAAAAATGAAAAAGGCGCGAAAAAAAGCCTGCGACGATGACTTTTCGCGCCCTTTATGTCACGAATATAGCCTCTGCGCATGCTCAGCGCATGCACGCACGCGCACACGCGCATGCGTAGGCGCATGCGCACCATGACTGGAAGCACAAAATCGTGCTTCCGGTTATGGATTGTCCAGGAGGGAGGGGTGAACTCGTCAGTTCGGCTGTCGGGATGATCTTGGCCATCGTGACGTCACGACGAGCGAAGCGCGCAAATGCACAACATTTCGAAAATGGCGGCGTTTCCTTAGGCAGTTACGGCTGTTTCAAGCGGGTTTTTCCAATCATTCCAGCTTCAAATGGTGTTGTGTTTGGATCGGAATGTGTAACTACCATCTTTCTTTAATGAGAGGTAAGTGGATTGTACTTACAACCGAAAAAATAGCGCATAAAGTTTATTTAAAGCGTTTCGGTCCGTGCCCTCGGGTGAAAATAAGTGGGGGGAAATTCTGGCTATTCGCACGGTAAAATTGCCTTTTTTGTGTGATTGATAACGTGAAGAAACGTGAAACTTGGCCACAGAAGAGGTTATTAATATAGTAAAACATTTTAATTGAACATAATGTTAAAGAATCAGCAGTAAAAATGATCAGTCCATTTGAGTGTCATTTGAAGCTTGCCTCAGACAGTATGACTTGCGCTCAGACGGTTGTATAAATTTGTCATAAACACGACCAAAGAACATCGATCGACAGGAAATCTTTCACAAAACGAAAAGCTTTTCACATAAGTTGTTGCTGATCCAGGGAAGCCAGTTTTGTTTTTGAATGCAGAGAAGGATGGAAGGCAGTTGTGTAAGAAAGTTTGCGAACACACTGTCTCAAAAGCTGCTTGCATGGCTCACATCTTACCTGGCTGTTTTTTGATGACACTGGTAAGACAAACTGACACTCTTTTCCATTGAAATTTGTACTTCGTACTGTTTTGTTAATGATTGTCATTTTTTGTTTGGGATGATGTAGGGTATGTGTCACATCTACGTTGAACATGGACTTTCCATCTTTGTACTTGTTTTTGTGGTTGTATTGTTCACAGGCTGAAACCCATTGTTCTTCATAAATTCCACAACATATTGGTACAATTTGTTGTCTGTTATACTGGGATAGTATTTCTTCAGTGAGGCATTCCAAAGTCATCTTTTTATGTGGCTGAAGAGGAAAATGGATTTTTATGGTTTGTCCAAGAACAATTTGTTTTGCAACAATAGAATCTTTTAGGAAGTTTATTACAAGCCCTCCCCTCCCCTGTCAGAAAGACCACAAAAGCCCAGTCCGAATAGGGTTAACAAAGCTGTTTCACCCAATCTACATGTAATAATAATAATAATAATTATAATTACATGTATAATAATAACAATAATACTATTTAAAAATTTGTAAATAATTTTGCAAGAGAGCTAGACTGAGATTTAATCATGTACACTGTAGACTAACCTTCTCCCATTCCTCCCTCATGATTTATTTGTTTTCCATTTATTTTGCAGGCATAATCGTTTATGGACATAAGTATTTCTGGACAACTGGGTGGAAGGCTTCTTTCCTTGATTCTCTTCCTGTCTGCCTCTATGTCAACATCCTCAACATCCTCTACTGTTACAGTCATGGGACCATTGCAGGGTGGGATGAAAATGAAAAAATCAGCTTGCCCTTTGGGCAAGCTGCTACTTTAGTTTACTAGCCCGGAGCTCTGAAGAGCTAGCCCAAAAGTAAATTAATTATTAAAAACAAACAAATTTAAACAAGGGATGAATATTACACCAAGAGGCAAAAAATCTCCAACTGTGTTCGCTCCCGACGGTGAATGTTGCGGAATAAATTATAAATTACGAGAAAAACTTATTTTTACGCTGGTTATGAAAGTTATGATCGATTGTTCAATGAAACTAGTACTCTTATTCGAAGTCTTTCGCCTTTGGATAATGCAAAATATCTTGCAAGCCCTTTCGGAAGTTTGATACAACAAAAATAACACATTTTATACTAGTAGTAATCATAGATTATAGTGCGTCTCCTTATCCCGTGGCACCTCGTCTTAGCCTAGTACTTCAGTTTCATGAATTAATTCAGCCACTGTTGAAAAGGGCTATGTCGCGAGATATGTCACGCAGGCAAAAACGTCGAGCCGTCATCAAACAAATTCACGCTATCGCCGTGGAATCGGGCAAAATCCTGCCGTTCTGTGTACTCCGAAAGGTCTCAGATTTTTCCGACATATAAGTAGTATATTTGTCTTGGTTTCATTTCGGTTATTTCTCCGATTCTGAAATCATACTCCTCAGTACATGTACCAATACCGGAACCGGAAATGAGAAATTTCGACGTTGAAGTCACGCAACATTCAACGTGAAATTTCGCAAGATTTTTCGGATAAAATTACAACTACCAATTGCAAGTAAGACACAAGACTGTTGAATATAATTCCTTTATTAGCTAGACAAATTTTAGTCACAAAACTGTGAAATCTTTAGTCGCAAATGCGCCCGATACAGGCGCAATTTCGAGCACTGTAAAGTTAAATTATCTGCGTTCGCCTGGTGCGGCCGGTCAGTGAATTATTGCTACAAGACATAAGCGAATTGCACCGTACCGTAGAACATCGCGAAGAACGACGTCGGTATTTAGGTGAAAGCTTCCCAAATCAGGCAGAGAACCACAGCAAAATCAAGATAGAACATTCAAAACATACCAGAACGGCAGCGAGGAAAATCTGTAACTTCTTGCTTGATTCCAAAGAGACCCAACAACTTACTTGGTCCGGAGAAGAACCTTCGTCCAATTTTTCCGCTACTGTACATTATAACTATTTACGAAAACGCATCATTCAATTCCATTTCTTTTGTTCACCGTTGATATTTTCTTACATTTTTAAAATGTTCCTCACATTCACTTTCACTAGAGAACTGTTTACATGTATTACACACTTCTTATTTTAATTCTTAACTTAATGATGAGAAAAGGCAACAAATATTGCTTGCCCTTCGGGCAAACTCCGACAAAAAGACACTAGCCCGACGGGTCGCTTCACTAGCCCCGGGCTATCGGACAGCCCTTTTGTCGCGCCCTGCATTGTCTGCTATTTGATCAAATGACTTTGTGTCATTACATTTTGCTTATTTTTTGGCTAATATTGAAATGCTATTAATGTCAGCCTTGGCTTTACAATAGTTACTTAAATTGATTGCTAAATATACGGGTCTTTTATTGTTGACTAAAAAAGGTATGTGAACGTAGTGACATATTTTTATGGTTCAACAGATAACTTTATGCACGTAATTTTAATTATGCATAATTATGCAAACACTGTATGGATTTAAATTACATTGCAGGCGTCTATTAAACCATCAGATAACGAATTTAGCATGCAACGACTCTAGTGGTCATTTTTTGTCACTAATGGTATGGAAATTTTCAGAATTTATTCTTTTTTCATACCGTCTTGGCAGATCTAGGGGAGGCCCCCCCCCTTGTGAGCGAAAATATTTAAAGACAAAAGGGCCGAAAAAATTTCAGACCCCCACTTTAAAAGTCTGTATCTGCCACTGGTTGGGCAGGTTTAACATGATATGTCAGCATTTTCCCCCCTTTATGGCTTAATAATAATAACAATACAAATCAACATTTTAACAGAATAACCCCTTCTGTTATCAATGGGGGCCTTGTATAAAATAGTTTCATACAAACCAAAAATGCTTTAATCAAAATCCCCTCTCTGGGGCCTAAAGTATATGTCAAATCAGTTCAAATGTTTGTAAATTTGATAATAAACTGCCTGGGATGGGGATGAAAATATGTATGTCAAATGCACCACATGAGCTGCCTTTGCCCCCCACCTTAGGTTTAACATTGATTGGTGCATTAAAGATTTATTGATATCAACCCTAAGTACCCTGTTAGATTAGTCACAACCTTCTGTTTGACACAGAAGGTTGTGACTAATCTTGCCTAGTTCCTAGGCCTCTATATTTCGCCGCGGTCAATCCGTTTTGGGTCACGTGGTCTGAGCGAAAAAGTGGCAGTTCGTCTCGGATACGTCACCGAAACGAATTGACCGTGAAGGACTGGGGAAAAGCCGCACAGGAACTAGGCAATGACTAATCTACATGTAACACAGGGTACTACTGTGCTCTACAAGTCCTGGAATTAAGAATGATACCTTGGAAAGATGAATTTTCTTGTTCTGGTTCTTCCATCGCAGGCCCATGAAATAAGCTTAGTATATCTTCCAGTGGATCATTTGTTTCTAAAATCTGTTTGTACAAAGCATGCATATCAATGGCATTCCCACAAAATACATGTGCATATGTAAATGCAAATTAAACATATTTCTAATAACCTTTTAATTACCTCTGATTTTTTCCTGTACAAAAGTGGTTCTTGCTTTAAAAGCTTATATGAATCGTACATCAGTTGTTGCACTTTAATTTCCAGGTCTCTTCTTTTTTTCCCAAGTTTGTTTAGTTGTCTCCATTTTTTGCCTTGTGATTTTCTCGCCTATAATAAAATGTTGCTCATGTGAGTGTACAGGCACATTTCAATTGAAATATGCAGGGGCGGATCTAGGGGGGGTGCGCACCCCCCCCCCCCCCCCCCCCCCCCCCCCCCCCCCCCCCCCCTGAGATGACCTAGTTTGCGTTGTTCGCTTTTAAAATTTGTTTACGTCACCCTTCAGTTACGTCATTCCTTAGAGGTGCACCCCCTCCTAAGAAAAATCCTGGATCCGCCCCTGATATGTGACTTATTTCTAAACTTGGACTCAAAAAAGTGCTTTGAAACACACCTTTGTCACTTCAAATGGAGGGACAAAATTAAGAACTGAAGGATTAAGACTATCATTAGATTGCACGAGGCTGACAGCATTTGACAAGTATTATGGTTTTTGACCCAAGACTGTTGTGCATCAGGGTTAATCCCTTACCTCTATAATTTTGAGGACAGTTATACCTTATACCTAAATTATTCATTTTCAAATAGGTTATCCTATAGGAACTTTATTATTTTGAGGAATGAACTTCAAAACAATGTAAAAAAGCGAATTAATTCGCCAACTATTATTCTTATAAACCCTTGTAGAAGCAGACAAAAAGATAGAATTTTGAAATTCTTGACATTGCATGCGGACGCCTGAGGAAACAATCAATATTGCTCCGATCTCATATTTATGAGAACATTTCAATATAAAATGGAGTACCATTGCGTCCATTGTTCTTGTCTAACTTCTTCTGAATATCTCCAGCTTCCTTTTGGTCCCCTGTTCAGAGACTAGATATAATATTACCATCTATAAGATCCACAACTGACTTGTATTCCAAAGATGACCAGGACCAGGAGATAATCTTTCGTATAAACTGCGAACGCTGAATTTCGCTTGATTTATTAAGGTTTAAAGAAGTTAAACTACGTACCAGTCTAGTGAATGGATCCACCTTGGCCATGGGCCTTACACTTTGTCTATAACCCTAAAAAAATCATGTTTTGGTTACATATTTTTTAGATACATTTACAGCTTGCGTGTATTAAAAGTATTTTGCGGGAAGCTTGCGTCAGCCGCTTGGCCTCGCAGAGGAAAATCTTAAAACTTCTGACAGTTTTTGCGCACACGTTATCAAAGAAAGCAAATTCCATGGCCCATTGTTTACTTCCGAACTCAGGACATGACTCTATACTTCTAGTTTCTTTGTAACGGAGCATTTTAGACTGCATTTATAGATCATTGTTGCTTCATATTTGACGGGTGTCGCGCAATCTGGAGGTCCAACACGCAATCTTTTAACAAAGAAATGCGTTTAAACCCACTGATCATTTTTATGAAGGTTTCAAATGATTCATTTTCATCGCCTTCCGAAAGTTTTAAACCATATCAAGGTCATATTCTTCCATCGGTGTTAAAAAATGTTGTATTCTCCAGATATCGTTCACGAAAGTGCACAAACTTTCACAATTCAATCGCGTTTTCAATTGATCGATCTCCAAATTTTGTTTGTTCCTGTGCCTTCAATCTGTTGCTTTTTAAAATATATTGTATTTTTAGACATCATAATAATTACTTAACACATACCTTTGGTCTTTTCATCTCTTTGTTTCCAATTCCGCTTTTTTTACACTAAAAATTTAAAGAATGGCGCGCATTGTTTACAAACCATTTAAACTTCGCGGGGTCGGCTTATGGTGACGTCACGATGGCCAAGATCATCCCGCCAGGCAATCCCTGGTGACGAAAGCGAAGTTAACCTCTCCCTCCTGGGATTGTCCCAGAGTCCGTGAACGTTCGGTCTCCGCTGACCTGAAACGTGCGGGCTTTGGGGACGAGATTGCCTTTTACCCGACGTCTTTTCAATCAGGGCCGGGTTGTTCAAATCGCGATTAAGCTAATCCAGGGTTAGCGTCAACTTTGATTCCAGTTAAATACTTAATCAATGGGAATTTTTCCAAAGTATTTTCGCCCTTTAGTTTCGACTTTGACTTGTCTTCGCGTGTAGCTTAAATAAGTGTTTGAAAACACTTCTAACGAGAGAAATTAAATCCTCGGTTAAGTTTTAATCCTGGGTTAGCGTTAACCGGCTTTCGAACAACCGGGCCCAGGTGTATATGTTGTGGTTCATTTTTATCCTTGGTTTAAATTTTATTTTCCTTTGTTTTAAACTCGTTATCATACATTACCATACCCAAAAACAAAGGAAAATAAAATTTAAACCAAGGATAAAATTGAACCACAACATAGATACACAAGTTCATTAAAGGTTGTGTTGTTTTTCTATAGCCAATGACGCGGCCAACACTTGCACTGCACGATGCGGTTCAACAACAACAACAACAACAACAAAACACTTTATTAAATAACAAATATTGATTTAAATAGTACCTACCCACAAATAGTTGAAAAACTAGTCGAGGCGGGTAGGTATAATTTTAATTATAAGTCTAACTTAAAAGTTAGACTTATGACGAGGGTTCAGATTACAGCAGTTCAGATTACAATAAATAGTAGATTAAAATAATAAATTAAAAAAAAATTCATCATGTAAGGAAACTTGTTTATTAACAGTTCAACCTGTACAGAACGACCAGCTTATCCTTCTTGTCTTTACAACGCTCGTGTTTTCTTGTCTCCACCACTTATTCATTCACATCAATCCTCCAATTTAAAACCTTCCTTTAACGGGCCACCTCTAGTCCACAAAGCCGGATGTTCTGTCCGAGAGTGGCTGCAGTATAGAGGTTCAAATAGGACTGGATCGTCTCCAATACAAAGGCCTTCTAGCTGGACTATAGTTAGAAAAAAAAAATGAAATTGGCAAGCCTTAAAGAAAAAAATCGCAAGGAATTGGGTGGAAAAGATTACTAAATTGCAAGGCCTTGCCATGTAGCAACTTTTTTAATCCATATAATCCATTTAATTTTTCAAATATTTAAATCTAAAAACTCAATACCTAAATAGGCCATGTCACCAAGCAAAACAATTTTTTTGTTTCAACGAAGACCTATAAACAGTGCTTTAGGTTGTTTCAAACTATTAATATGCTAGGTGCAAGTTTTTCCCTTGGTTCTTGGAAAAATCGCTTGTCAAACGGTTCACTCAAGTATTAAAGACATTAAACGTTTTCGTTTAGACATATAAAACTAAAAAACGTGTGATGAGTCAGCTAAAAAATATTGAGGTCACTACTGCTTTTTAATGTCTCTAATGCTCAGGTTGTCCAGTAGGCTGGGTGAGAAATGGAGACAAGTGTTATTTCATTGACGATACTCCAACACCGAAACAGGCAGATGCTCGAGCGCCGTGCCAGAATAAGGGAGGAGACCTTACTATAGTCAAATCGGAAGAAGAAAATGATTTCATTCGTAAACTGGTATTGCAGCAGCATATAGTCACCCATTTTGGTGTGTGGCTTGGATTCCAGCGAAAGAAAACCGACTCGAAGTTCTATTGGATTGATGGCACTCCACTAGACGGGGAGTATACGAATTGGGCACCGAACGAACCGAACGACTACAAGAAAATAGAAGATTGTGGAGTTATGTTTGGCAACGACTCAGGAACGTGGAATGATTATTCCTGCACCACCTGGCCAAGTCCGAGCAGTAATCCAATCATTCTTTGCCAGAAACCGCTTTGAGGCGGCCAGGTCGTTCAAAATGGGTTTTTCGCTGTTACGTTGCCCATTTACT
This sequence comes from Dendrophyllia cribrosa, assembly GCA_024195265.1. Lineage (NCBI taxonomy): Eukaryota > Metazoa > Cnidaria > Anthozoa > Scleractinia > Dendrophylliidae > Dendrophyllia > Dendrophyllia cribrosa. Next base: position 7,262,266 of record JAJLRJ010000012.1, on the reverse strand, counting down.
AAAAACGTCTCTTTCGTTTAAATGTAATTGTAATCAATGGTAACAGTGTGCTATTGATTAACGTGTTTCACATCTGCATGTTGTTTCACCTGCATTTCGATTGCATGTACTTACGAATAAAAAACGAACATGTTGTAATTCCAATTGAACGCGTTTTTTTATGCAAATTACAAAGATTAATTCTCAGCGAGAAAAACAGTATTTCCCAATAGCAAAAAATGGTTCCCGCAAAACAATAAAACGCCCAACCGCAAAATTAAACTGCCTCAAAAATGTATTGTCACACGGTAACCTATAGGACAATTTTAAAAGAGTTGAACTTTAAAGAGTCTGACCCACCCAGTTTGCATTGCGCGCTTCTCTTATTGTTATGATACGGCTCTATTCCATATTTGGGCAAGCATATCACCTCTTGCACGAGTGAATTTCTCATCTACAATACAGTATGGACTTTCGGGGGCCCTGAAAATGGCGGATGAACCAACGTAGGCGCGCAATGCAAAATGGGTGTGTCAGATTCTTTAAAAGGGCCAATTTAAAATAACGCATTGATTTTTATTTGTAAGAGCACGACATTCGCTCGATACATTGTCAAATTGTATTTTTAGTTATTCAAAAAAATCACTAATAATCCATAAGCATATCAGCCAAACTCAGCCAATTACAACAAGGTAAATCGATCACGTGTATGAACCATTATACCTGGTAATCTACGGTGATTCTGAAAAGCCCGGAGAAGGATTTAATATCTGATTCTCGGGGGAAGGCGGGGTTGAATATCCAAGCAATGTAATTATCCCTGAATTTAATGAAAATGATTTTAAATCGATCGTCGCCGTGATATTTGTAAAGATCAGAGTGATCATTATATGAAGAATTCTAATATGGGAAGTAATTATTCAGGATTCAGTTTATGTCAACAGCCGCACCCAAGAGGCTCGTAAGAACCCCTTTAACAAATTTTGCCTGCGCCCTCGCTAATCGTCGCTGAAGTAATCATGGTGTTCTAACACCTTTAGTCGCTCCGGGACCAAGTGAGCTGTCAAGAAAGCAGCTGCTTGTATTAATGTTGGATGGGGACGTTGGTTGAGAGAAAGTTGATTGAATGCAACAGCGCTGTATTGCAGATTTGAGGTATAGAGAGACTGGATAACGGCTTAGATTATTTTCTCTTCACAACGGAAATATGACTCATTAAGAGTCGATCCTTAAGAGGGAGCAAAGGTATCGCAAGCAAAACCAGGATTATTCAGTTAGTAACAGCATTTTCCGTTTGCTACATCTTTATTGAAACAAACAATGATACATTTATTGCATGCATGCATGCATAGCTAAAAACAGCTTTCGGGTCGTACAGGGGTCCGACTACTAGGCCATGCTGATGAGTCCTAACAAGGACAAAACAGCTGTCGATGGCGCGCCACTGCCGAGATGATATGGCTGTGCGCATGCGTAAGGCATTGGCCATACCGCCGAGATATGTCGTGTGACCACTGGCTTTCAAACGGTCTAGTTAAAAACCTATTAGAACTGATTGGAATAAGTTACCTTGCACTTGGTACCAAGATTCAAAGCTGACTCCTTGTAAAGCTTAGTTTCCAGAGGGTCAGTCGATGGTGTTAACCGTCAGCTCTCAGATGACTTTAAATTTACAGCGGTTATTAAACAATAACACGCGAACCAATCTTCAACTTAAGAACGTGTCCACCTGAGGACCATGCAGACGAGTCTACACGACCCCCAACCGATTTCGCTCAAATTTGGCTCACTTGTTGCCCACAACGAACCTACAATCTAGGCCAAACGGTTTATCCAGATACTAATTTTTAAGAGAGTTATACGAGTTTAAAGTTTTTGTTAAAAAATGTGCAAAAATCCGTGCCAAAAATGCAGCGAATTCATGATGTGCGTGTTTCTCCAAAATCTCAAGCCGACAAAAAATATTCCGCTAAGTGAAAGTAGAAACCTGGATCTTTATGTACAAACATAAAAATATATGATTGTCCTGTTTTTATATTTCTGAGTCATCAATCAAACTTGACAATTTCACCATTTTGCGAAATAACGGAAAATACCCCTAAAATAGCGGGCAAAAGCAAACAAGCGGCCATGTTTTGATTCATTTCAATGCTTTTTCCAGCTTGAACAATTGATGATCTAAGCAATTACAAAAATAAAAGTGTGTGAAGTTTACATTTTAGATGACGAATTTGCCCTTGAAATACGGCAATCCGGTGTACCTGGGAGGGTCACGTGACACGTGCCAGAATATCGTAATACAGAGACCTCGCGTCCGTTTGTTCATAAGTCTCCATAATGCAAGGAAAACTTCGAGAAGATCTTTAGGAGTATTTTTAAAAACCATTTTGATGTTTCATTCCAGTTTTATCTTATCTAAAAATCATATGGGAAGTCCGGCCGCTTTTTATTTTACTTCTTTTTTTATCGCACCGCATTGAACTTTTAGGCCCTTTTAGACTGCCTCGGTTACAGATAAAAAAGTAAGAAAACTACTTATTTGTTTACAGTAAAAGCAAAGTAAAGATCAAGTATATCAAAAATACAAATTCAATATATTTAGACTAGTTTTGTTTTCCGCCAGCATTATTTTGATAACGCGCTGAGAGGATTGCGTGACACGCACCAGACACCAAGAACATTTCCCACGCTTTCCCACGCATAAACATACCAGCAGACTTTCGTAAAGATGGGCGATTTTAAATGTGTTTGTTTTTTTCAGCAATATTCTAAGAAAGAATGTAACCTTTTTGCTCGAAACAAGAGCGCTAGATCTATATTTACAGTATTGTAAAGGATTTTTCTAGTAGCACAAAAGAGCACTTGTGGTTGTTTTAAAACCTCACGGAAAGGAGTCGAGGAAGACGGTAAATTATGTTTGGCCCGCGTTGGATTGTTCGACGAGTGCGGAGAAGATTTCACGATTTGTCCCGAGCATATGAACGAATTTGGCTTGGGATGGCGGCCAAGTAAAGTTTGTAAATATCCTGAGCATCGGAGAAAACAGAAACCGTACAGAGGGATATCCAGGGAGATGTCGAGAAAAATATCCTTACACTTCGGTGTACTTTGTGAGACTGGACAAGGTGACTCATTGTGAGGGGGTGAATTGGGGTATGCAAAGCTACTTTTTGGCCCGATCCGTCGATTCGACGTTATTTTCGTTCAAATCCGGGTCCGCATTACTTAAAAAGTTTCGCAGTATAAATATACTGCACACGGGTATATATATATATATATATATATATATATATATATATATATATATATATATATATATATATATATATATATATATATATATTTATTTTGTTTTTATTGTGCAGTACTAGTAGATTTTACTCGAAGTTTTCTGCCTTAATTTGCTGGTGAAACTGAAAAGGCAGTCGACAAAACACCAACATATCGTCCAAGGCCGACAAAACATTAATGATCAGATCCACAATCCGAACTTCTAGATGGACAAAGTCCGGAAACCGGGCCAAAATTTTCGGCTGATCCCCGATTCAAGGTAATGTTCAATCCGCTTAATTTATCGCTAAAATCCTCAATCTGTGCGCTTTTCAAGGCCAAATCTGCCGATCCGCGAACCTATTCACCCCTCTCCATTGTAATAATGTTGTGTCGGAATACCGGCTACATTTGAAAATGAACACAGAATGAGATGAAATATACGTTTTATCATGCTTCCGAGTTAAAATAGTATTTTTTGGTTTTCTAGGGATATGTAGGAAATGTTTATCTAATTATAGCGAGACTGTGCGCCGCTCCGATGAGACAACTAGTGATACACAGGTAAAATACTGTGAAATTAAAATATTAGTGCTTTTCTAAACCGGTAATCATCCCAATAAATTTAGGCCCGGTTCAGACGCCGAACTTTTCATGAGCCGAACTTAATTCCAATTTGGACCGACCCAAATTAACAAAAGTACGCCTGTTGATTCAGACGCCGAACTTAATTAGCCGAACTTAATTCAGTTTGAAGAGAAACAAATCGAAAGGTCAGCGATTTTCAGGCAAAGATGCCAGAACACGCACCAGTCGTTATAATAATTTATGCATTAGGTTCGGCTCATGAAAAGTTCGGCGTCTGAATCAAAGCCGTTCCAAAGCCGAAATTCCCGGCTGAGCCAGGCGGAAAGAACGGCTGAGCCGTTCCAAATTCAAATAGCCGTTCTTAACTGATTCAGACGCCGAACTTTTCATGTACTTAATTCAAAGTATTAGGTTCGGCTCATGAAAAGTTCGGCGTCTGAACCGGGCCTTAGTTTTAGGCTTTTATGCAACAAATTATAAGGCAACATTTTTCATACAATTTTCATTTCAAAAAGTCCTCGCAGCGAGTGCCAGTCGAATCTATATCATACTTAGCCGCAAACACCGAAGTAAATTGTTTGCAAGCGCGATAAACCGAAATAAATTGCTTGCAAAACCCAAAATAAATTGTTTGTAGCTGTATAAAGAACAAATGAATTGTTTGCATTAAAAAAAAAATTCCCTCCCTCCCCCCTGCCTCACCACCACCACCACCACCACCACCAGAAAAATAATGGTACGTCCCCTGGCCCTTGGGGGTTAAAATCTTGGTCTGAGGTGTATTTTGGGGGCTAAAAGTTGAAAGAAAGGAAAACAAAATTTTGCAACAGATAAAATGCAAACTTTATAGAATATATGGTCTCTGCTTTGGCCTTTTTTTTCTTTATTTTCTTTATTTTTATTTTATTTACTATTTGCATTTAGTTTACTTGCTGTAATTTAATATTCCAATGCCTAAAAGTTACAAGCCAGCGATAATCCTCTGATAATAATACCCTGATACCTTGGGTATCCTGTGGTACTAATATTGTCAAAATAAAGATGGCGGATGTACCGATCGTGCTCGGTAGTAAAGCATTTTTTATTAGCTGGGATATCTTATCTATTTAAACGATTGATCATCCAAACAAGTGGCCAGTGTGAGTCTTGAAGAATCTCTGAGCAGTTTGCAGCCGCGGCCATCATTCTCAAATGTTGCACACGGTTTTGTGTATAAAGTCAGCGACCGGCCGGTAGTTTCCCACATACATGGCTTGGTAAGTGCACTTTTATTAGCACTCCAAATTATATTTATTTCATCAGGTACATTTTATAAACCTAATATTGTGTATTCAAATATAATATGAGCCAAGAATGTCTTCACCAGAATCAGTAGCATGTTTTACCAGATGTCAACAGATGTCATAGTCCTCTATATTTGTCATTCGCCCGTCATCGTGAGCGAAATACCGATACAAAATATCTGTTTCGCATGGCTATACGTACGTAACTTCACACAGATTTTATCACATCTATCAACTCCTAAACAAATAAACTTTATGGAAATCGAGTAATTTTGAGCAGAAACTTGGCCGCATCCGAGATATTTTAAGCGATTTTCACTAGAAATTCGAATCATGAAAAATCTCGATTTTTGAAGGTTTTCTTGAAAGCATTAATATTTTCAAATATATTCATCGCATCCTCTTCAAATTTAGTTGATTTAAATAAGTATACTATTCATTTTAAATTGGCAAAGATTCATTATTATCTCTGCACCCAATCGTCTTTGAGCAAGTTGTAAACTTCACGGGCGAATTTACCATGGTTTTACTTAAAATTGTGTGTCATTTCACTCGAACCACTGTATCCCGTGAACTGTTCGGACTTTCGGAAAAATATTTGGCAGGCTTTTAAGTTGGACTAATACCAGTATGTACACAAAATATTATCAAATTCTGGAGGGTACCATGTAGACTCAAATGTTGATATTGCATGGATTTCATGTGGACACGTTCTTAAGCAGTTTAAAGTAACTACATGTATGTCGCCTATTTTAAGTATCACTTTTTAAATCCAAAACACATGCTTGGGTAAATGCAAACCTGAACATAACGGTTCAGTTTTTTTAAAAAACTACTCTACTGCTGCACTCAAATTTGAAATAAATGTTTTTGGCTGCGGTTAACCAGGAAATGGTTTCAACTAGAAAAAATGCAACGTTAAAATCGTCATGGCCTTCCTTCTTTAAGGTGTGAGTCAAGGGCTTCGTTACTCAGAAAAAATGTTTGTTTTTTTGCGATCACTCTTGCACATAGAATGAAACTGAATCGAAATTTGGCACGTAGGCACATTAGGGCGGTTATTTACACGAAGTCTAACTTAGACTGTGGTTTAAAATAATTAATGGACCTCCATATCTGTTTATAAGTTGGTTATTTTAAGGAGATAAATGTTTTTCTAGTCTGTTCTATATGCCTACTCGACATAGTTTGCAGCAAATAGCGTTTAAACATTAGGGTTGGCAAGATTGAAATTGGTTTAGACCGCGGTTTTGTTAAACACCGTCTAAACTTCGTTTAAATAACCGGCCCATAAGATTCTATTTTTCCATTTGGTCCTAAAAGTGCACATTAAAAATGTAAGTGTGTCAACAGTTTTGCAGCCAATTGTAGATCGTCTGCACACTGTTTTTACGTTACTGCACTTGCCTACTTAATCTTTCCTTAATAGACTAGTAATATCACAATATTACTCCCTTATATAAGTTATATAGGTATTGTACCTTCCCAAATGGTATGGTTTTTGAGCCATTTTTGTGTGAAAACCTTTATGGATTTTGATCATTTGGTCTAAAATTGGATCAGGCCTTGAAGACGGGTATGCATAATGGAGTAGTTTGGTCTGAAATTAATGGTCAGTACTTAGAGTACCTGGCGGCAAACCGCTGCCTAAATAAAACGAAAGCTCTGTGGACGAGAATGTTATTCACAGCTGCTACAAAGTGTGGCCAAATGAACTGCGAGCATGCGTACAGGTTCTCGTCAAACCAGTTAGACCTAGAAGATGTGTTTCGTATTTCTTGCGTGCATTTAGCTTCATTTTCATTATCATCATCATCATTATCGATATTAACGGTATTAATTATTATTAGTAGTAGTATTAATTATCATTAACGGTATCATGGTTAAATGGTTTTCAAGTAAGCTGTAGTCTACTAGCTTATATACTACTACCTTACATACTTCAGCTTACATCATACTAAAATTCTTTGTCTTGACTACTTCACTGCGTATCTTTTACGAATCTTTCACAAGGAAACCAGCCACTAACAACGCCCCTGCTATCATGGATATCACCAAGTACCAACGTGATGCTGTCGCACTCCGCATCGCCTCAGACACAACAGGACATGGAACAGGACACTGACCCAAAGATATTGGTGTTTGGGTTTCTTCATCGTCAGGAGACTTTCCTAAACATCAAAGAAATCTTGTAAATAAGGTGCTTTTTTCAAACCGTGAAATAGATTCTGGAGTATACTACTTCCTAATTCTTTCTTCTTTTTCTGGCACAGCAGGCATTATTATATTTATAATGTGCGTTACATCTCGCCCAGTTAATTATATCTACAAAAGTGAAATCTGCAAAGAACCGCAAACGATATTGAGAGGGGTATAGAATGGTCTATCGGAAATGATCCGTCTCGGAAAATATTCACCGAGTCTCGAATTCTCGGCATTTGATATTGGAGATCTCGGGCTCGCTATAATTTTCGATGTCTCGAAGTCTCGAATTTTGATAATTTCTATCTCGGAGTCTCGTAAATTTTTCTCGTAAATCCCAGCTTCCGTTGGAGATTTCAGTCACGTTTTAAGCTGTTGTAGTACTATCGGCCCACATCTTCCAGCAATTGGAGTCTCGGGCTCGGATTTTGATGAAAACGCTTAAGTCTCGGTCTCGAATCTTTAAACAAGGGTCTCGCAGTCTCGCAAAGTCTCGAATTTACCATTCTGTAGTCCTATTAAGCTAACGGTATATATACGTAGGATCTGCGAGAGACCTAACCAGCCAAAAAATGAACAAACATACAATAAACTGCAGGACTGATCAGACTACGTAAAAAATAGCCTTTGCGAGACACCATACCGACAGAAACCGATAAAGAAGGAAACAACGAAACAGCTGTTCCGGTTGCAATCCTACTTTATCGGTTTCTGTCGTGATGGTGTCTCGCAAAGTCTATTTTTTTACGTGGTCAGGTCAGCCCTTCAGTTTACTGTGTCGTTCATATCCACAATTTCGATAAACCTAGCAGTGTATTGTTTTTTATGAGTGTTTTTCATCTCAGTTGATGAATTTTGCGAGTCCACAAAAGTAACGGTGACGATCTACAAGCAGTTGCAAAAAGGTTAAGACACTTTCCAAAAAAATGTTCATTCCGTATAAAAGCGACGGCGTAACACAAATGAAATCAATGCCATGTGCTACTGACCCCCTCCCCTTACAATGTTGATGACTGTTAGTTTGAATGGCATTTTTGAGCTGGTACAACATTGATAAAGGGGGAAGGGGGTGGGGACTTGTTGAAAACCATGTTAGTCTCGAAATATGCACTACAGTACACAATGTCTCAACTCTTTTTGCAATTGCTTGTAGCAGCAAACGAATGAAATTCAGAATTCAGTGCAAGTATTTTTTTTCAGTTGCGTGTATTATATGCCGTGTAACAAGAAACGTTTTCGCATATTTAATAGAAAACTGAGTGAGGGTTTATTTACCAACCTTCAGTCGTGAACGAAATCCAAGAGGCACGCGCTGTAAAACTAATTTCTAACTTTTGAGCCTGTGGACAAATCCCACATTGTGACCACTGAAATGAATACAAATAAGCTGTATTCATAGTCTCCTCTGGTACTGTTTTTTTTTTTCCAAAAAAGGGGCAAGTTTCTTTCCTCTGTATTTAGTTTGTTTGATGCTCTTGGGAGTGAAAGGGGTAGAGATTCAGTTTGCATTTCACATAGAGCAGTTTTCATTTGAGTGTGAAAAGTAATTACACAATTGCTTTGGTTTTTCATTGCTATGCTTTGTGATTGGCTAAAAAAAAAACTCGCGCCACTTTCTCCACCTATCAGAAGTAAAACCAAAACCAATCGTGACTTGCTCGCACGCGTTTTCCCGCGCTTGGCGCCGCCGACACGTAATTGCTTCGAGCTCTGATTGGTTCGTTGGATTGTTTACGACTGCTGTGATTGGTCAGAGTAATTACTTTGGTTTTGGTTTTACCACACTCAATTGAAAACTGCTCTAATATGGTGATAAGAAGATACTCACCTTCTTCGTCAACATCCTCATACTCGTAACCAAACTCCACAGACTTCTTGAACATTTCTTCGTGAGTGTAGACAGGAAACAGTGGGACAATGACTCCATCTTTGTTATGACCAATGGGAGCATCGTAAGACGAGAGACTGCCAGAGGCCTCTTTTTTGTACTTACGTAGCCACTTCTCATAGATCCGATCAACGAACGCGTGGTGAAGAGGAAAGATGGGGTCGTTTGACGCTGAAGGAACATCACCCATTGTACCTCCAATAGCTATGTGGACTTGGTTGTGAAGGTTATGTGCATTAGGCAATCGATATCCAATCTTTGTGCTCACGTAACCCTCTAGCAAGTTTCTGAAATTGCAGCTCGACTCTTTGCTGTGTGGTGGAAGATCGAACGTTTCAAACCGGAGGGCAAAATTCACATCATCTTTGGTTGGTTGAGTGCCCATGCTTTTCAGACGTTTCAATCCACTTTCTTTATTGGTAGGGTCACAAACTTCATGCAAGTCCTTGGTTTGTTTTCTAGTGCAAATGATATACCAGTCATTAAAATATTTTCCCGTGACATTAGCTTCATCTTTATCGCCAGACTGGTCTGTAACGCCAAGAAGATTGTGAGTGAAAATTTTAGACTCGTCTTGATGCTCGGTCCAGTCCCAAAACGGCACGGAAAAGTTTTTATCGTGATTGATTTCTTGAATAGACCTCTCCCATTCCAGCATGAAATGTCGATGCCACGTGGGGAAGCCCTGCCCGTCATGCGCAAAGTCAATGTCAGAATCCGTGTGGCCATCAGGATGAATAGTGTCACGTGCTGCATAGAAGTGCATCCACACAAAGAAGTCAAAGTTTGTGACACTCATGAAGAAATCTTTGGGATCGCGGCCAGCATAAGCTTCGTTTTGTATCTTCTCATAAGAAAAGTTAGTCACCATAAAATCGCTGTTGACATACCTGGAAACAGACATAAAAACGCTTTGGCTTTGTTTGAAACTTCCACTAATACTTAAAATTCTCAAATTTCTAAATAATATGCATCACTATATAGAGAGAGCATCCGTGTGGTTATCAGGATGAATAGTGTCACGTGCTGAATAGAAGTGCATCCACACGAAGAAGTCATAGTTTGTGACACTCATAAACAAATCTCAGGGATCGCGGCCAGCATAAGCTTCCTTTTGAATCGTCCGATAAGAAAAGTTAGTTACCATAAAATCGCTGACGGCATGCCTGGAAGCAGATACATCGCTATTAAAAACAAAACTGCCAAGCTTTTTAACGAAAAACAGCAATGCTTTATTGCGAAAAATTTCGTTCCAGCAATTCAGTTATCTATGTATACTAATTACTTAATAGTTCCTAGCATTCATTTGTATTTCTATTACTTTCATATTGCAGTGTTCACATTTTCAATGTCTTGTAATTTTAGCTTTTTTCTTTATAGATGTTCCACTTTACTGTATGTTTTGTTTAATTGTTTGTGTATTTCAATAAAGCATATTAAAAAAATATACCTGGAAACAGACATAAAAAAACTTTGGCTTTGTTTGACACTTCCACTAATTTTTAAAATTCTCAAATTTCTAATTTATATGCATTACTGTATAAAGAGAGCAGGTGCTTGAGTTGTTATCAGTTTTTGTGTGTAATAAAGTCGTTTTAAGAAATTAACAGGCTGCGCTTGACAACGTGGAGCAAAGTTTCTTGTCTGAGCAAACAGTAGGACAACCGGGAACAGGCAGATAGCCACCGACCTTCAGGTTGAAAATTTTATGCGCTAACCATTAGACCACCGCGCCTCCACACCAAACGAATAATGGATGGATAAAATTGATGGAATGAAAGACTGACTGATTGATTGATTGATTGATTGATTGATTGATTATAATTAATAGGAACAACAACAACAACAACTTTATTACGAATATTATTACAAGTACAGTTACAATTACAATTTCAATTAATAAATTATTATTATTATAATAAATAAATAAAGTAAACTAAAAGGGAAAAAAGGAAATTTTTCACGCAGCCCGCGGTTAGCTTAGGCTAATCCAGGCGGGAGGTGATCATGAAGAGGACAAGAAAGAAAATATAAGAAAACCTAAATGTAAGATTAATTTTACAAAGAGAACAAAAATTAGATATTCTACACTGCATTCTACACTGCATCGTATTCTCGGTATTGAACTGGAACTAGCTTACAGTCGAGGCTCATGCGGGGGAATATCATTAAAAATATTTGCATGTGAAAAGATTCCCACGCATGAGCCTCGACTGCACGCTATTTCCAGTTCAATACCGTGAATACGAATATTGTCCATTGATTGATTGATTGATTGATTGATTGATTGAATGATTGATTGATTGATTGATTGATTGATTGATTGATTGATTGATTGATTGATTGAATCATATATGAAACAAAGAAGTAACGAATGTAACATACAAATAGTTCTGGATTTTACGTACAACTGCAAACAATTCTTACCTGGTCAGGTTAATATATCTTATGTAGCGGTCTTTCTCGTCGTCTGATAACTTGGTGAAATGTCTGCGGGTCAGTACCTTCTTCTGGGTACACCTGTTTCCATAGTAACCGTACTCGCACCTGCCACAGTCGTACCCGCCAAAGTTAGAGGTGCATTTACAGGTTCTGTTGTAAAGACCCTTGGGCCAGTTGTGGCGGTCGTCATCAAGTTGAAAAGCTTTATGATGACTGTAAGAACTATTCCACTCTCTAACTATCAAGTCCTGGCATTCTCCTCTGCCTCCATCGCTACCACATGGCGCATTGAAGCCATTTGGGATGGGACAACACTCTTTCTTTTTTACACTTTGAAGGTTTACACAAGCTTTAGGAAACTGACATTGTGCCCATGGTAACGTGCAAGCTGCAATTAGGATGATTATGTGTAGACCCATCTTGATTACTGCCTGAAAAGAAAAAAATATATATTAAAAGTGATGATCCAGGTCGAATACTTTTTACATTCTTTGCACCCTTTGATGTGTTTTAATGTGAATAATACTGTTAAAATTCTATTTTTAATTTTGTTCATCACTCAAGCCTCTTTCTGTTTCTTTTTTTTTTGCAACAACTTCAATATGCTTATTTGTTTGCAATTTCTCTGGAAACATGCTCTTCGTTTTTTAAAATCTAGAATTTCATTCGACCGGGCTTTATCCCATTTGGGGAGCAAATCGGGAAACCACTTTAATTCTTGTACCTGCTTGTACAAAATATCAAAGAAAGTATTGGTCAATAGTTTTCGTTAACTGATACTCGCACTGTAGACATTCATCGCGTCTGAAAGTTAAACGACATTTTGTATAGTATAACAACCACGTCGAAAATTCAGCGCAAATAAATTTCTGACACATAATCATGTTCTGCCTCCAATTAAAGTTTCTTGGAAAAACAAGAACACTTTAATTTCTACATATCCATTCGTAATACATAATTTTCAATTTTTCAACCTTTAGGTTTTTATAATGATGTGAACTGAATTGTAAAATAATAAGGTCTTATACTGACTTCTTGTGACTAGTTTAGGAGCTGACATAATAATTGAATCGGGCTTGGCTTGAACAGCCAAGCGCGATTATATAAAATGGATTTTGAAGATAAGAAATATAACCTAGGAAGTTGAGATGTGATTCTAAAAAGTTCTAGAAAGTCCTGCTTATCAACAGTTGTTGCTCTAAACCATCTGAACGCTTTTTTAAGGGCTTTTTTTTAGTTCCTGAGCATGGGAAGAGGGGGGGGGGGGGGGGGGGGGGGGGGGTGGACATTGTGCTCCCCTTCAAAAGTTCAAAAATATTAAAACCATGACAATGAAACCTAGAGGGTACATAGTACGTCTAAAACTGTCTCCTTTGCGGCCCGCACAATGAGACTATGACGTCATATAACGTAGTTATTAGGTAATTAGTTGTACGGCCGTCATCTTGGATTTCTAAATTTTTCAAAACCTCTTAAAAACCGTCCAAATTGACTCAAAATTAATGAAAACCAATAAATAAACGCTAAATGACGTAAAAATGTAAAAGTTGTACCAATAAATATTGTTTTTCTTCATTTAAAGGTAAAAATATGCAAATTACAAAAAACACGGCTGTCAAAATCTCGTTGCTATAGAAACATCAAGTCACGTGATCAAATTGTTGCCAGGTAAATTTTAGGAAAAGTCACAAAGTTTGATGGCGTTTGAATAATATTAATGAAGTTATGAATATTGAAAGTTAGCGCGGGTACTTTGTGCCCCCCCCCCCTCCTCAGGTTAAGCAGGCTGTGGCTAAATAAAATATTCCGTTCGAACAAAGAGGAAATAAAGCAATAAAGCAGATCCCCGTGCTCCAACATGATAATTATTTAAAAATCATATTCTCTTGTTTCAAAGGGATGAATTGCAGTGATTCTGCAGGATAAAAGAACATGTTTAAGAACCACCTCGTGGATTCCACTGAAATTCCTATTTATTTATGCTAAAGCAAAGCGTAAAGTTCATCTGAACTTACAATAATGTAATGTATACATGTGTTTTGTTCAATTACAGCTAATGTTTCGATGAAAAGGAGGGAGGGGGTTATGACAATGTTACGGAAAGGTAAATAAAAATAAACTGACCGAAATTGTTCACTGAGTGAAATCGAAACAATGAAGCACGACAACTTACAATCCGTTATTGGTGGCTGCAAGGGAGAAAGATACACTGTACAGGTTAGTTAGGGAAATATACTAGTTCCTCAACTGACCTAAGTACAGACAACCTAGCTAGTGACTGTGCTTAGCAGTGCCTGGTACAAGCATTGGGATTTTCCCCTTTTTTCGAGAAAGCTTATATATATATATATATATATATGACTCTTGACCTTCAACAGGAAATATAAACTATACTTGATCTGTTTAGGTGGCATAAGTACATTTATAAGTGATAACGAAACGACGAATCAACCTTAAGAAAAACAATTATTATGACGTTGATTCCCTATTTATTGTTGAATGTTCCAGTTTCTGTTTGCCTTACATGTACTATGGTCGGTATATTATTGCGATCGATAGTATTTATTTTTAAAAAGTTATACAGGTCATGTATGGCGTAAACATAATTTATTTTTACAAAGGACCCGGAAAGTCTATAATGTTTCTCTGAAGAAAAAGAACGGGAAACGAGTACAATAGTTTTGACCATTTCCCTAAGGGTAAAGTTAACTGATAGCGGGACAAAAGCTAAAATTGTAACTCATAGCTGAGAAGAAACGCCCCTAGCGGCCGGGAACCAGCTACAATGTAACTGAGAAACGGTACGTTGCTTGCCAAAACTAGATTCAACTTAACAAAGATGGAATCTCGAAAAAGGTTTTATTTCTGGGTCCTGTAGAGGTGGAGATTAGATCAAATTATAATTACATATCTTACGCTCCTCTGTTAAAGTATTTAGATAGCGTTTACAAATTGTGCTTCAATATGAATGATGCCAGTAAAGCGTTAAAATGTTTGCGACAAGAGTGAATATGTTAATTTGTTTGCGTTTTTTTTTCGGAAACGTGCCTTAAGATAGAATTTATTTAGCAACCGGCAGCCAAGTCATTGTCTAAAATTTTGGAAGCAAATCGGAAAACCACCTTGTACAAAATATCAAAAGAAAGTACTGGTGGACAGTTTTTGTTGATGCAGTCGCCCTTTTGAAATTATTCGCGTCTGAAAGTTAAACCACATTTTGACGTGAAAGGAAAATCTGACAGAAAATCTGACCCGACAACATAACTTTCCGAGAAATAATTATCTTTTGCCAGTGAGAATAATTTCTTGAAAAACAGGAACATTTGAATTTCTACGAATTCATCCATAATGCACAAGTTTTAACTCTTATCTTTAGATTTTTTTATAATGATGTGCACTGAAATGTAAACTAACAAGAGCAAAATATATTGTTCTCAATTCTTGAGTTAGACAAAGTAATATACAATGCTATTCATGCTGTTATCATGGATTAAACGTTTGGCTAGTTTTACTATTGTTTCGTGACCTTATGTTTCCAACAATATACACACAAAAATAATTATATTTTGCCTTCGAGAAAAGTTTCTTGGAAAAACAGGAACTTTTTACTGTACCCACAATATGTTCTATTCCTTTACTTGAAAAGCATGATTTTCGAAATTGCAATCAGTTCAGCTCTCGATGTCCGAACTGCTTCTGCTTTCGCTTATTTGCAGTAAATGCAAATTTACTCAGCGGATCGAAAGTCGAGTATTTAGAGATAAATGCTCAATAGAGTAAACTATACATTTGACGTTTCAAATGTACCGATGCACTGTGATGTCTTCGTAAGTAACTTGTGATGAATCCTGTCCAAAATACGCTCCTTTAATTTACAATCACCCCAATACTTTTTACCGCTACGAGACTTTTTCCCTGCTATCCTATCTGTTCTTTCTGCAAATTTCCTGTCAGTAACTTAGTGAATACTCAGCGAGTATTAGTGCATGTCTAGGTGCTCGGAAAATGAAAGGAACGATAATTGATCCTGCCATGCACAGCGTCTTAAAACGTAGACAAAATAAGATGGGGTTGAAGGAAAAAAAAAACATGCTCGACTTACCTTTATCTTTTCAAGCCGAGACCGTGCCGGTGGCTGTCTTCCAACGAGTAGAACTTGGAAAATTGTGAGTTCTGTGCATATAGACACACTAAAGCGGTCTAAAGCCGGAACACAAATGCCTCGCTCCGAAGCTATACAGTGTGATGTCAGAGTTGTTTATTGTAATGTATACGCATGTATTTTAATTCTTCCCAATTATAAATATTTTCTTATCTATTAACAAGGGGTTTAGTTAACGTCTGAATAGCTCTTGTGTTTTGTGTTTGGTGACCCGACCGTTCACGGTAAGCGATACAAATAAAGCCTTCCGGATCCTGCGTCTCGAATGTAAGTCATGCTGTTGTTATGCTAACTTATTATACATTTCACTTCTGAAAAGACTAAGGTTTGATCAGAAAAAAGTCAACTCCAGCCTTACTTCTAATGGGCTGTTATATAATGAAATGAATGAAAAAGTTTTCTTCAGTTCAGCAGCCAAGGTAGACTTTCCCAAAGTCCCTTCCAATACTAATTTGCCATTAGTTTCTTCCTCCTCCGCGCGCAAATTTAATAATTTATCGCTTGTATTATAAACTGAACTAAAAATGCGATGGTCGACTTGTGGCAAGTCAAGAGCCGAGGTAGCATAGACAGAGTATATTTTCAAGCCAGGTTTTATTTTGTCACGATGAACACGTGTTTCGTAAAATTACTTGCAACAGTGTAGGATATTTTTAGTGTCTGAAAAACAATTCTCGGAAAAGGACGCTCTGACAGCCATTAACATATTAATTGGTTTTCGAATAACGATCGGATTTCATTAATTTTTCTAAAGCATCGAACGGCCAAATACTATGTCAACATTAGAGAGCTTCAGCAACCACGACGACAACGAAAAAGTCATTGAAAAAATAATCGCGCTCTTTGAAATTACTGTGCAATTGTTCCAATTGTTGAATTTGTCTGATGTGACTGAATTGTCCAGGACGTACCTGAATTCACAGTGACGGCTTTCAAGTCCAAATAGTGAAAGGAAAATTGACCGTCGTGTGTTCACGTTCTCCACAAAACCTATAATTTGATCATTTGAAGTTGTTGTTTTGTAGGGAACTGCTAAGAAATGTACCAAATGTAAAATGCACGTGCCGGTCAGGCATTAGGCCGGTTCACGCTAGGAACCAAAGTGCACTGGAAGTGTATTTGAAAATGAAGTAGACTTGAGTCTGCTTTGGAAAGACGAGACAATAGATTTTCACGCATGACTGCGCACAGCTTGCGTGTTAAGATGGAAATTACTTGCGAGCACAAGTTGGTATGCAGTTATAAGCTTAAAAGTTGCAGACAGAACTGATAAGTACGATATTCATAAAACGCCAAGTCGATAGTAAAAATAGTCGTTCTTATCAAGTCCTGATCAAGTTCTATTTGAACTCAATTCAGCAACAAATCGTCTTAGAGCCTTGTGTAACACTATGCTCACTTTTTGTTAATTTTTGGGAAATTATTGGAGCAGTACGCAGGTAGCTGACAAACGGTACGTTGCTTGCCAAAACCAGATTCAACTAAACAAACATGGAATCTCGAAAAAAAAAATTATTTCTGGGTCCTGTTGAGGTGGAGATTAGAACAAATAATTATATAGTCATTGGACGTTTTCACCTGACGTCACGCTAGTGTACGAAACAAAAGATCTTATACCATGCGCGATTTAGGGGTAACACTTATTCTTTTGTTAAAACAATAGAATATTAGAGCACAAAAGAACGACAATACAATAGAATACAATACCATAGAATATATTAGAATACATAATTTTACCTAATACAATGAATGTGTACAATGTACAATAGAGCTAACACCCTAAATCGGGCATCATATGAAAGATCTCCCATTAGCATCTATTACTTTCTTTTGTTCCGTCCACCAACATGCCCGCTGGGCTTTTGTCTTTTAAATCCTCGGGGAATGGTTGCAAACCACCTATACCTTACGCTTGATTACGCGTTTTAAAAATATTTAGACAGCTTTTATAAATTGTGCTTTAATGTGAATGATGCCAGTGAAGCGTTAAAATGTTTGCGACAAGCTGAATATGTTAATTTGTCTGCGTTTTATTCAGGAAACGTGCTATAAGTTTTTTTAATAATAGAATTAGCAACCGGCAGCCAAATCATTGTCTAAAATTTTGGAAGCAAATCGGAAAACCACCTTGTACAATCAGTATCAAAAGAAAGTACTGGTGGACAGTTTTTGTTGATGCAGTCGCCCTGTTGAAATTATTCGCGTCTGAAAGTTAAGCCACATTTGAAAGGAAAATCTGACCCGACCACATAATAATAATAATAAATAATAATCTTTTGCCACTGAGAATAATTTCTTGGAAAAACAGGAACATTTGAATTTCTACGAATTCATCCATAATGCACAATTTTTAACTCATATCTTTAGGTTAATTTTTTTTATAATGATGTGCACTGAAATGTAAAATAACAAGAGAAAAAATATTTTTTCTCAACTCGTGAGTTAGATAAAATAATATACAATGCTATGCATGCTGTTATCATGGATTAAACGTTTGGCTAGTTTTACTATTGTTTCCTGACCTTATGTTTCCGACAATATACACACAAAAATAATTATCTTTTGCCTTCGAGAAAAGTTTCTTGGAAAACAAGAACTTTTTAATACCCACAGTTTCATCCATAATGCTTGATATTCAATTTTTATCTTCCTCTTTAGAAGGAGGTGTAAAATTAAAATTAAAATAACAAGATGTTGTTCTTAATTCGTATGACAAATTATTACGACAATTCTACTCATCCAAGAGAATATGTTCTCTCCCTTTACTTGAAAAGCATGATTTCCGAAAAATTGCAATCATTTTAGCTCTCGATGTCCGAATTACTTCTGCTTTCGCTTATTTGTAGTAAATGCAAATTTACTCAGTGGATCGAAAGTCGAGTATTTAGAGATAAATGCTCAAAGTATTCATTTGACGTTTCAAATGTACCGATACACTGTGATGTCTTTGTAAGTGACTTGTGATGAATCCTGTCCAAATTACGCTCTTTTTCAATCACCCCAATACTTTTTACTGCTACGAGACTCTTTCCCTGCGCATGCTATCCTATCTGTTCTTGCTGCAAAGCGTCGCTTGTATGCAACGGCCATTCCTGTACCAACTTGGTTACTCAGGCCGATATTAGTGTCTTGGTGCTCGGAAAATGCAAGGAACGATAATTGATCCTGTCATGCACAGCGCCTTAAAACATGGACAAAATAAGGTGGGGTTGAAGGAAAAAACATGCTCGACTTATACGTACCTTTTATCGTTTCAAACCGAGACCGTGCACGGTGGCTGTCTTCCAAGGAGTAGAACTTGGGAAAATTGTGAGTTCTGTGCATATATAGATACACACTAAAACTGAACACAAATGTCTCACTCAGAACTTGAGCTATACAGTGTGACGTCAGAGAGTTGTTTATTGTTATGTATACGCATGCGTTTTAATTCTTCCCAATTAAATATTTTCAAATAAGTAAACAAGGGTTGTAGTTAACGTCTGAATAGCTCTTGTGTTCTATGTTTTGTGAACCGACCTTTCAAGGTAAGCGATAAAAATAAAACCTTCCGGATCCAGCGTCTCGCCACATCTGAAAACGTTACAGCCCTGCGTCCCTAGGCTTTTTCTGATTGTCAGCCTTGATGGTTGCGAGTGCCGAAAGTACCAGACCTTACATGTCAAACGGCAGGACGTTACGTCCGGCCTCCGGCCGTAGAGCGAGTTAGCGTTGTGATCGAGTAATGCTCTTGTAAATACGTCTTTCAACAAGTCTACTCTAAGTCTACAGTTGGATCACAGCTTACATGTAGTCGAGCAGCCGAGCTTTGTGGCTCGTTCTAATACAACAGTTTTAAAAAAGTTATTATACCGTCTGAACGGCCTTTTGCTTAAAGTCAGGTACACCGCCTGCACGGGACGATTCGTAACGACGATTTTTAGCTAGCGCGGACGATTTTCTTTGCAATTTTTGCGTTGCGAAGTTTTTGAATCAGTTTCAAAAACTTGCAACGCAAAAACACGAATTTTACTCAAGTTGTTTCGCTCGTGTCGTTAATTTTGTCGCGCTTCAGTAAAATCGTGATTGCGAATCGTCCCTTGTAACATCACCAAAACAAAGTCAACTCCAGCCCATTTCTAATTTCTTCCATTTCTTCCAGCTCATTTCTAATCAACCTCGTACCCAGGGTCTTTCTTCTTCCCGCCCTCCCGCTTCTGGTATCTGATTGGACTGCTATTGTAAAACAACAACAAAGATAGGCCAGCCCTAGTTTCATTTCTAGAGTGTGACAATCGACCATCTTTTTCATTTCACTGTCTGAAATGTTCCAGTCATTAGCAGCTTGAAAAATAAAAGTCTGTTTACCCCAATCAGTACGTACTCGGGGGAGATGTAAATCGTTCATTCTACGAGTTTTGTACCCCAATTAGATATTTGTGAATTGAAACACAACGATGGAAGTGTCTTCTCTTTGAGAATAATTTAAAATCTAATCTCTTGATGGCATCCGAAGATGAGCTTCTTGGTGGCAGATTCAGTAGAGTGAACCTTGGCAGCCTTGTTTTGAAGGATTTGTAGCTGGGCCATTAGGGTTTCATTGTTCTTATCACCCCATACAATGCCTCCATAGTCAAACAAAGGGATAATAAGGCTGTTGTATAATGTTAGCCTTGCTTGTAAGGGCAATAGATGTCGTATTCTCTCGATCATGACAATCCTTTGGTTTATCTTTGTGCTCATAGAATTAACGTGCTCCGTCCAAGACATGGTTTGGTGAATAACAATACCCAAATACTTTTAAAAACGATTCAGTTCTTTCGATTCCAGTGGCATTAACTAATTGGAGGGTAATGTTATGAACGCGTTTAAGCTTCCGTGAATGACCGAAAATAACGAAATTACATTTGGATATGTTTAGAGTCAACAGATTTCTTGAAAACCACTCGGAAATTGTCGATAAATCTGAAATGATCTTGCGCTCAAGGTCATCAACATTCTTAGATGAATAATAGATCACAGTGTCGTCAGCGTAGAGAACGATTTCACTGGCAAGTTGGCAGGATGGTAAATCGTTTACATAGATCAAAAAGAGAAGAGGTCCTAATATGCTAGCATGTGGTACCCCAACCGACATAGGTGCAACAGGAGAAAGTGCATCTCCAACGGAGGTGATCTGATTTCTATGCGTGAGTTTACTACAAACAGCAATGAAACAGAAAGTTAAAACTTATAATAGAGTGTTTTCACATGACGTCATACAAATAAAAAAAAATCTAAAGTATACATCCTGCAAAGCTGTTTCTAACATGGTATGTGGATACCAGTGTTACAAAAAGTTTCACAAAAAGTTTCAGGTTTTAACGATGTTTCGTTTTCGATTTATAAAGGTTGTAAATGTGTTACGCAATTCGTCACGCTATTTCAGATAAGCCGTTAAAATAAATTAAACAAAATTGAACTAGTTGAAAGTTATTAAACAATTATAGATGCTTATAAACCGATTTCATGCCTCTTATAGTAAAATACAATAATTTGTGATAAGATTTTTTGGTGTTATTAAGACTTTAAAGTCTTTAAAGTTTTGGCCGCCATGTTGGTGTCCCTAA
The DNA here is from genome assembly GCA_024195265.1 of Dendrophyllia cribrosa. NCBI lineage: Eukaryota > Metazoa > Cnidaria > Anthozoa > Scleractinia > Dendrophylliidae > Dendrophyllia > Dendrophyllia cribrosa. The sequence goes on along the minus strand of JAJLRJ010000012.1, from coordinate 7,240,864 downwards.
GGCCCTGTTTACACGGGTCCGGACAAATTTTTGCACGGACGAATTTTGTTCCTAGACCATGTGTTTACATGGATCCGTGAAAATTCTGTTACAGATTGCAGTGGTGTTTACACGGAAACTTGCACACTTAGCCGTTCAAAAATCCGCCCAGTTCCGCCGGTCCCGTGTAAACGCAAGGTGGAACCGTGCAAGTTTTTGTCCGTGCAAAAATTTGTCCGGACCCGTGTAAACGGGGCCTAAGTGGGACACCAAGATGGCCGCTCCATACATTTCTTACTAAAAATGTCTATACTCATTCGCCTATAACTCTTCAAGGAATGAAATGCTCTTGCGCTTTAAAATTTGGCCCAGATGTGTAGTTTTAAACTCTCTACAATTCCATGAACATTTTGGAATCGAAAACTGCTTCTGAATTTTGATATGACGTACATAGCGAAACGCGAAATGATGGCTGTCTTTCTGACCGGCTTCGGAGTGAATTCTGTGGCATTGCAAGCTGTTTTATATAATTGTCTTCTGAAACGGTTCTATCGACTAGCAAGAAAAGAGTTTGCAATATTTTCCCAATACGGCCGGATCTTATGTTAGTTCAATGGTATAAAATTGTAATTGAAAACGGAGGACCAAGGACCACGTCTTGCAAGAAATTAGAAAACTATGAGGCTCCTCTGCAGGCACCTTAATCTCTTTTTCGCGAAAGACAGTGAAACGAACAAAATTCTGCCTAAGTGTGGAGGAGGTGGGGGAAGTTCTTTTCGCTTTCCCGACTAATTGGGGAAGAGTGGGGAAAGGAAAAGAGAGTTTCTTTTGCTCGCCTCATCTCCAGCCTATCTCGTTCTTTTTTCTTTTTCTCCTTTGCCGAACATCTCGTTATTTTCCCGTCAATTTGCCCCAGAGTTGCAGGCGGAGGTCAAACTATTAAATCGGCACTAAAAACGTTGATCTGCGTGTAATGTACAGCCGAATTCATTCATTGCAAGACATTCAGAGATGTGCAGTAACGTAGTATCTGCAAAGAAAGGAAATATATCAATTCCAAAAATGAGAAAAAACTAGCAACTTAGCATCACCACGAATGTGCAGAAAGTAAATTGTGAAGAAAACGTTTAGAAACTTTCAATTTAAAATCCATATCAAGAAAATAATTTCGTTAGTGAATAATCGTGTTATTGCATAAAAGGTAAACCGGTTTGTTATACAATATTGAGTCAATTACCACCAATTACCTTTTCTATATGATATTAAGGCTATATACTGAGTTTGCCTTTCGGTACACCTTTTCATTTAGGGTCAATTTCCAGACGTATAACAAGACCGGTTTACATCCCCCTGACTGAACGAATGCAGGTGCACAGAAAGTTTGAGTCTTGACGTACTGGAGCCTGTTTGATCTCTATGGGAAACGCAATATCAGTTGTATATAAATTTGAACTTGAAAACAGAAAGCACAATAACCGGAGCAATCTCGTATAGAGCGTTTTCACATGACGTCATAAAAATTCAAAAATCTAAAGTATACATCCTACAAAGCTGTTTCTAACATGGTATATGGATACCAGTGTTATAATCTTTCACAAAAAGTTTCAGGTTTTAACGATGTTTTGCTTCCGATTTATAAAGGTTTTAAATGTGTCACGCGATCCGTCACGCTATTTCAAATAAGCCGCGAAAATCAACAAAATTGAACCAATTGAAAGTTATTTTTGAATTATAGATGGTCGTGGGCCGATTTAATGGCACTTATAGTGAATACAATATTTTGTGATGAGATTCTTGGTGTAATTAAGGCTTTGAATATTTGGCCGCCATGTTGGTGTTGGTACACCAAGATGGCCGCTCCATACATTTCTTACTAAAAATGTCTAACACTCGTTCGCCTATAACTCTTGAACTAAATGTTCTTGCGCTTCAAACTTTGGCCCAGATGTGTAGTTTTACACTCTCTACAATTCCATAAACATTTTGGAATCGAAAACGGCTTCTGAATTTTGATATGACGTCAGTGAAAACGCTCTATACGCTTTATTCTCAGATTATACCATGCGTAGTGTCATAACATTTAACGTAAGGTTTATCCGGTGTAAAAAAATAAGCACTCTTTCACTGGCTCTATTGGATTAAATGAGTAAAAATGTCAAGCAGAGGCGATGGAGCTACATTTTTCATTTCCCATTTTATTTTAAATTTAACTGTTAAGAAGTATCTACTTACGGTGCAGAACAACTAGTCGTCTCCACCAAGCTCCAGTGTGACGTCATCACCAATGAGTACAAACGGAGCCCAGTACTTCACTTCACTAAACCTGTCAGATTCTCTCATGCATTTCATGGCTTGGTTCAAAGCTTCACTAGCACTTTTTCCTTCCACCAAATGTTGATAAAAACTTTTCATGAACTCCAGGGTGGCCTCGTCATCAATCGCCCAAAGTGACACCAGAACAGAACGAGCACCGGCACCCATGAAAGCTCTTGCAATGCCAACCACACCCTCAGCTTTGATCTCCCCACGACCACTGTGACAGCAACTAAGAACAACTAGTCTTGCTCGCAACTTTACATTCAACACATCGCTTATTGACAAAAGGAAGTCTTCATCTTTGGGCCCCTGGGATGTTCGTGAAGGCCTTGGCGCCAGGGCAATTTCCCCACTCTCCATTCGACCATGAGCTGCAATGTGTACTAATGCAACTGAAGAAAGACGTTTTAAGACTTCATCCTTTGTTGCCTCTGTTCCAGTAAGTGGTAAAATGCCGAGTATTTTCCCAATCATCTCCACTTCCTTTCTAGCAAAGGGCAGCTGTAGTAATTTCAAACTGACAATTCCTTGCACCCACGGATCTCCCACGAGTAGCGCCCCTGACTTACAATGGTAATCATCTGGCGCGTCTGCTATCAACTGTAAACTGGTTAGTGACGGAATCAGTCGGATTCTGAACAATTCACTCAGGTACTTAGAATTCGAGTCTTGGAATGCAGCATAAGGTGCCATCCACATGGAGCCTTCAGGAACAATGACAACTTCATCGCCACAAAGCAAGTCTGCAGTAGGGCCAATGATAACTTCATATAATGTTTTCAAAGCACTAGACTGAAGGTAAACAGAATGAGCTCGATTCTGTTCAGACTTCTTTCCTTCCGGATGTTCATCATTCCTTTTCAAAGCCAGTGAGCGATCCTCGCACTTGACACCAGCCCTCACACCAATTTTTTCAAAAGCGATCTCTGTTAAAGAGTGAAGAAAAGTGGTCATATCAACTGATTGGTCATCGTTGATTTCTCTTCTGCGGATCGTAACGTCGTTTGCTTCTTGAATAACCCAGAAAATGACTTGTCGCTCTTCAACGGCCGTAAAAACTACATTTGAAGGAAGACAACTCAGGGAATCATTGATAGTTCCTTCAGGTGTACGTGAATCAACGACAGACGTTTCTAATGCATACTTGTATGCCATTAGATCTTTCAGAGCTTGCGCTCGACCTTTCTCAGCGGCTTTCAAGCCCTCGACGACTTTGCCTTGCTTTAATAGTACGCGCCATAAACTAGTGTATACAGTTTGATACAGATGGCGTAAGCTAATTTTCCACTCATCTTGAAATTGAAGACAAGTTCTTACATCATCCAATGCTTTTATACTCGATTGATAACAATCAGCAGCATCCGTTTGAGAGTGCATTTGTTCAAAGTTCCTTCCAAGGTTGCTATACATTTCTCCTTCCATGACCTTGTCTCCTGCGTTTTTCACCACTTTAAGACAGTATTCTTGATATGCTATGGCTTTTCGGAAATCTCCGAGCATCGCGTGTGCATTGCCAAGATTGCCATACGCCATTCCTACTCCAACCTTATCTCCGACTTCATTGGCAATGTCTAAATGTAGTCGGTGATAGCGAATGGCCTCCATAAAATCTCCGAGACGGTTATAAATGTTGCCGAGATTACCGTACGTACGTCCTTCATTATACCTGTCACCTACTTTCTTGAAAGTTTGAAGAGCAAGTTTATTATATTGAGTTGCCATTTTTAAATCTCCCAGATGGTGATGAACGCTGGCCAGGTTACAGTACGCGGCACCTTCTCCAACTCTGTTTCCCACTTTCTTTGTTAATTTAAGATGGAGTTTATGATAGTGAATAGCCTTTTTATGAAATCCGAGTTTTCCGTAAGCATTGCCAAGACCACCATATGCGCGTCCTTCTCCGGAAATGTCGCCAACTTCTTTGGCAATTTTCAATTGTAGTTCATGACAGTCAATGGAATTTTTGAAACTTCCAAGTTTTGCATAAGCGATGCCGAGACTGCCATGAGCATTTACTTCTTGGGCTCTGTTACTGACTTCTTTGGCAATTTTCAGACAGAGTTCATGATGGATAATGGCCTTCTTAAAATCTCCGAGACTTAGAAAATCGTTTCCAAGATTTCCATAGGCATTCCCTTCGCCATATCTGTCGCCTACCTCCATGGAAATGTTTAAATGAAGTTCATGATAGTGAATGGCCTTTTCAAATTCTCCCAGATTGTGATAATCGTTGCCAAGGTTACCGTAGGCACCTCCTTCTCCAGCCCTGTTACCTATTTCTGTGTTAAATTCCAGGTACAGTTCATGATAGCGAATGGCCTTTCGGAAATCTCCGAGACTGTGGTAATCGTTGCCAAGGTTGCCGTAGGCGCCTGCTTCTCCAGACCTGTTACCCATTTCTTTGTGGAATTTCAGCTGCAGTTCATGATAGTGGATGGCTTTTCTTAAGTCTCCAAGTATGTTATAATCGTTTCCAAGGTCACCATAGGCGTCTCCTTCCCATGCCTTGTTTCCAACTTCTTTGGCAATTTTGAGAGAGAGTTCATGATAGTGAATTGCCTTCTTGAAATCTGCTAGATAATGGTAATCGTTACCAAAATTTCCATAAGCGGATCCTTCTCCAGCGCGGTCTCCCAATTTTTGGGCAATTTCTAGTTCATGTTCATGAAAGTAAATGGCATTTTCCAAATCTCCGAGACTGCGATAATCGTTGCCAAGATTAGCATAAGCGCGTCCTTCCCCAGCGACATCGCCTATTTCTATGGCAATTTCTTGATGAAGTTTATGACGGTGAATGGCCTTAATGAAATCTCCAAGACCCTGACAAGCATTGCCAAGATTGCAATACGCGCTTCCCTCCCCAGATCTGTTACCCAACTTTTTGTGAAACTCTAGAGAGAGTTCAGAGTAGCGAATTGCCTTTTTGAAATCCCCGAGTTTGTAGTAACAGTTGCCAAGATTACCATATGCGGCCCCCTCGGAAGCTCTATCGCCTGCTTCTTTGGCAATTGTGACTTGCAATTTGTGATAGTGGATGGCCTGTTTGACGTGCTCATGTCTTTGGTAGTCATTGCCAGTCTCACAAAACAACACTCCCCGTGAAGTTTCGTCTTCCGTTTCTTCATCCTAAAAAGTATAAGAGGCATTGCTAAGATTTCATAACTGTTTCAAAATACAACCTGGCGTACCTTTTTTTTGTCCTATTACTTGCCTCTCTGATTCTTTTTTCCCCTTTTTTCCGGTTTCCGGAGGCGGAGGGAGGGGAAGAGAAGGAAAAGTGACAGAAATATCTCTCGCGTTACGTTGCCATTAAATAACATAGAAAGGCGATGTTGCCTGTTAACACACGAAACGTCAGCATAATGTCCCGGGGGTTACTCTGCAAATTTTTGGGTGGGGATGTGCCGCTGGGACTCTGAGACCCTTAACCTATACTAGACCATTTTAGGTGCATTTTGCAACCCTATTTTAGACTAAACACCGAAAAATCCTATCCTATCCTAGACTCGCTATTTTCCAGAAACTCGTTCACTATCACAGTTTTTAGTTAGCAGGGGTCAGTAAATATATATAAAAGCCATACTGCCCGTCGTATTGAAACCTTGTCTAGACTAAATTCTTCACGCAACTGATCAGTTTCACGGAAAATGATATCCTATTCTACACCAAAAATCTCTGATTACTATACCCTACCCAGACTAAACTGCATGAAAACTATACCCTATATATACCACACGGCACATACCTATATAGCTCAGATATGGGAGTACCCCCCCCCCCCCCCCCCCCCCCCCCCCCGGGCATAATGACAAGTTCTCCCAACCTATTTCCGTTATTTAAGAATAACATTCGAATTATTTAAGAATTAAAATTCGAATTACCTTACCAAACGACTATATTTTTTTGCATCCCAACCTCCTTCTCAAAATACTCAATTATTTACACGCTCTGAAGTCGCGATTTTATAAGGACGTACCTCATTTGTTTCCCCTTGACTTTTGAGTTCATTGCTCATTTCTTCACATTTTGTTTTACGAAATTGATTTCCTTCAGCGACCGCTTTGCTTCTTAATTTTAACAATGTTTTGTTTCTGTTGTCAATCTTTTTACTGTCAAGTCAAGTAACATTATTCTACATACAAAACAGGAGGCTATCAATCCAGAGTAGTAACATGAGCAACGTTCTACGTAGGTAAGGTTCCCGGGGGGAGGGGGGGGGGGGGGGGGGGGAGGGGGCGGAGGGTACTCCCTATCATGGGCTTTATGGAGATGCTCCGCCCCAAAGGGGTACCTTTTTGAGGCTGGAGGCATATGAAAGGATCGGGATTTCACGAGTTGAAGTATATGAAAGGGTAGGGATTTCACGAAGAATAGGAAAGTGTAGCGAAAACCCGAGTTGAAGTATAAAAAAGGGTGGGAAAACTGCCATTTATGTATTATAAAAAGGGCCTTTCAAAATGTATCAAACTGAGACGCACGTAAAGGCTATATGAAAGGGGTACCTTTCCTGTCAAAAACGGTATATGAAAGCCGTAAGGGTTTGGACCTCGGAACGGAGCATTCCTGTATCCCCGGGGTAACGTTCTACCAAAGGGATTTAAAATTGAGATCGACAATTATCTTTCTTTTATTGAAAGGCGTATATGGATAATACCTGGCACTTTTAGTTTTTAGAAAACACAAATAGTAATAAAAAGGATACTGCTAATCCCCTATCGCACCAGCTAACGGCTTCCTCATGCAGATGCAGCTCAACACAGGCACTCGCTCCTATAAAGTTCCAGGGTAGTGATCAGTAGAGACAAGAGATCGAAACGTTATTTTGATAACGATAAGTATAGAATTTTGCTGTGTGGGTGGGACTTGAAAATTATAAAAATAGGGTAAGAAAATAATCAATCTAAATGACTTTATGAGTGAAGGTTTATTTTCTGCTGGCCATTATACATTGAATGAATATACTGTAGGTACGTTCCTTGCCAGTGGATTTAAGGGGTGAACCTTAATACAGTTTGAGTGCCGTTGCTATGGATACTTTCCTGTGGTTAGCTTTTTTCATTTGTCATAAGCTGCCAACATGGAAAATGGCGTGCGCAACTAGTGCCAGTCCCCCACCGCGCGTAAGATAAAAAATCGCAATAGCTTAGAGAATGTGATAAAGGTCCATTTTGAACCAATTATAGGCGTTTTAATTTTTTTTCAGCATTTCTCTACTCCAGTGAAGAAGAGGAAACCTATTCATGCCGTCAAAGCTTTTTCAATAACACGAATTTTAACAAATCTACGCCACGAGTTTTAAGGGGTTTGACGTTCTGCACACGTGGCGTACCAAATATGGAATATGATGACACAATAATATTTTTTTAGAAATAAAGTGACCATAATCATAGCAGTACAAGTTATGAAACCCAATATGTGAAATCTTCCATGGCAACCAACTTGTAGTTTTTGCCCTTCCTCCCTTACACTCGGACGGACAAGAGGGACTTTTTTCAAGAGCATTATTGTCAGCATATACTGTCTCCAGTACTTGTTCGTGTATTCCTGAGAAACATTTTGGCAAAATTTGGGGAGATGCAATTACCCCTTCCCCCATTGTAGCGCGGTTGGGGTATAAGTTTGCGTCCGGTTGGGGTATAAGTTTGCGTGTACGTCCGAGGGTTAATCAGATATGAAACAATAATTGCACCTAAAAATAAGGTGCCTAGCAATGGAAAGCAACCTGTAAAATGTGTGCAGTTTGACGAGACATTAAACCTTACCTCTCGCTATAGCTTTTATGTAATTTGGTAGTAAGTCACCAGCGGCTTTAGCATCATTGAGAGATTCATGATAATAACCTAAAATAAAAAAGATTAACGTCTCGTGATTCGGCTGGCGACATAAAGTAGGATTTATTTATGATGACATCGTATAGTAGTTCTTTTTATAGGGCGTGGAAAGGGGTGTCCAGGAACTGAGGACAAAAACTGAGACAGCGAAAACGAGTGCCATCACAACGGTTTGCACGATATAGTTATTTTGTTAGTATACTTAGCAGTCAGTTTTAATTTTTTAGTCCCACGAAGATCTAATCACGAAACACTCATTCAGCCCAAAAATGAAGCATAAAAGCTCAAAACACCCAATGAAACAACCAAAACTCGGAAACGGAAAAGCATCAAAAGCTCAAGCGCGAAGCACCACTTCGGTTTTAAGATGAACCCTGTTTAACCGGCAATCATTTAAGCTATGACTGACAATGGAACTAGGATAGCAGAATATTACGTCCAAAACAGTTTCCCTTGAGGTGCGCAAAATAGGACGATGACTTCAAATGACGTGAGAATTACGTTATTAGTTCTACATAGCCGCCATCTTGGATTTCTTCATTTCTCTAAAAATAATAAAAACTAAAGGAAGAAACGCTAGAATGGGAAATCAGTGTAAAATGTTACTACGAATCATTTCATACTTTTCATGGAAACTTAAGGTAAAAAAAATCCATATTGAAAAAACATGGCTGTCAAAATCTTCTTGCCGTGGAAACATCAGATAATGTGAACAATAAAATGTCATGAAATCGTTTCAGATAAATGTTAAGAAACGTCACGAAGTTTGGTGATGTTTGCCTTAACCCTTTCACTCCCAGAGTCGATTATGGAGACATGTAGTGTAGTTCTAACTTTTGGCTCTCTGTGGACGAAATCCTATGATCGTGTGACCATTCAAATCAAACCTGTTTGGCAGTACTTTGCCTTGGTAGTATTTGTTTTGCAGTATTTTACAAAATTAATTTTGGGATCAACTTGAATTTTGATGTTTGGCACTCTTGGGAATTAAGGGTTAAATACTTAGCAGTTCGGCAAAGAACTGGATCGACCTTTGTTAATGTTGTTCTAACTTTTGAGTCTGTCCATGAGATCCTATAGTGTGACCATTCAAATGAAACCTCTCAGCAGTACATTTACATGCTGCCATTTGTTTTTTATTTAAACTGAGTTATGAATGTTTAAATTCAGCGCAGGCACTTTGTAACCCTCCCCTCCTTCAGTTGAGACGGGACTCTTACTGAAGATGACGTAAAGTGTTTTAGAAACTCAAGCGTGTCGTTTTATATTTTCAAATTATTTTAAGAATAATACAAAACCCTTTGAAGTTAAATTAATGGACGTGCTTTTGCACAAGAACATGTCTTACCTAAATAGAAATGAGCTGTTGCCCTGTTGCTGTACAGTTTGGCATTCAGTTCGTCATCCTTGCAGTTTACTTTAATTCCTTCCGTGTAGAAATGCATGGCGTTGCTGAAGTCTTGTTTTCGGTATTCATCATTGCCTTCGTTTTTGTACACTTCTGCTATTGCTAAAATGAAACGATGAAGTGTACACTTCAGGGATACCCAACGAATTGTTTTATAACGCCCTCTGATTTTTGGATTTCAATTGGTGGTTTGCACGTCGACCATGTTGGGGGTCAACAACAATAGAAATCGCTTGTATAAAAATGATTTTTATTTTCAAAGGGTGAAATTTCATTCTTCTGGCCCACAAGATGGCCGACGTGCAAAACACCTATTTAGATTAAAAGTTAAGATCATCAAACCGGAATTGTAAATTGACGTTTTCGGACCGAATTAAAAATACGCCTGAGGTTTACAGAGAATGAAAAGACTATTTTGTGGTTTACAGATAGACAAGTCCAACTAAAAATTACGGGAGGCAAACAGCTTTCTTAAGAAAATTCTTGGAAATCATCGCTTTAGCTACGTTTTAGGGAGAAAAGGATTTTGTTCCAAATAATTTCGGCCAGTTGAATTTTCAGCTAAGGCATCCGAACAGATCGAAAATTGGAAGCAAAAAAAAAACCTTTAGTGATAGACTTGGCTCGTTGGGTGCCACGGACAATGACTTGTAATTTCCCTACCCCTTGCTCCGGAGCTCTTATTAATAAGGACGTTCGCGCTAATTGTTTACTATGCGGCGCATCCTTGCTGTGCACGCAGTTCGTGTCGCAATGTCATGTTGGAGTGCGCTCGCCAAGGAAGAAATCTAAACGCATCATAACAGGCTGGCAGACATTGCGTTAACTTCGTTTAGATTTCACTCGCTTTGATGGTCCGTGACCCTTATTTTTTGTTCGATGGATAGGTTTATTTACCAATTTTTTACATTTTGTGTATTATTCTGCCCACGCGCCGACGAATTACAGTCATATTGTGACCTACAACAGAAACATCAACATCCTTTATTTAACTACACGATATAGGTTGAAGTCAAAACTCTTGCTTGTGGGGTCGTGTTTGTAGCTACAAATTATAGACATTTCTATATACATTAAATTTAATAATAATTATATACATAGTTGTTCACATTAGTGAAACTTAAAATCCGTTACGTTCCTACTTTGCGTTTGAATCGAGGTTGTCTAATAAAATCGTCCTTTCTAGCTCTGGGTTGGGTTTCTAACCTTTACAGGGTTTCTAAATGCCCTCCTTAAAGGATAAAGGATTAACTTTCTTGAAAGGATGAGACTAGTTGAAACTCAATACCATCTTATAACTGACCAACCTATACGAAATTCGACCATGAAAGTTTCAGAGGTTTGTCTCCAGTGATTCATTATCACTATTGTCAATGTGTCTGGGTATTTTATCACTCCTGAATTGAAGTCGGTGACCTCCAGTTGTTTTCCCTTTCTGACAAGGGTGATTTATAATGCGGTCGTGGCAGAAGTTTGAAAAACATTCTGTGTTGGAGAAAAGTTTCGTACGAATGTCCTTAAAGAATTTCATTCATGTATGCATTATCACCATCCCTCCCTCTCCGTTCTTTATTCACGGAAACGGTAGTTGATATCGGTGTAGATGTAGAATATAAGTAACTTAATTTATAATCTTACTGTGATAATTCTACTTTTAATATACAAAAGTTCGACAAACAATTGGACCTTTGGTCAGCTTGCCTTTTTAAGATTCCTGGAAGCTGAAAAATCCTAGGTCTCTAGAACCAACATCAGTGAAATTTTAAATTAAACAAATCCTCAATAGTTTTTTGTCTCACCTCTTAAAGTGTTGTCATCAAAATCCAGTTTTCCTTCAGACAGCGGTGTGACTTTACTTTCTGGCTTGACTTTAATTGAACTTCTCGCCATTAATGATGAGAAAGTCTTTATGTTTCATACAAAGGCAAGATTCTCGTCAATGTTTTAGTTTGCATCACTTTAATGTTTCCTACTCTTGGAACAATGTTTAGCAACAAAATTTATGCGTAATCATTCGCAAACGTAAATACCAAAGGTTAAAGCTGGACGTAAACAATACGTCATCGCACTTTAAACAATAGAATCTCAGGAGCACCCTGTTCGGATCAAAAGGTCTTAGTCGCCATCAAACAACCTCGTCCCCAGGGCCTTCTCCGCTTTTTCAAATTCAAAATGGCGGGTCGAGCGGAGAAGACCCTGGTCGAGGCTGCAAAATACTCCAAGAATCTTGGAGTATTTTGACACGTGACAGGTTGCTGAAAATCTACGTCGTTCCGCTTGCACAGCGGTCAAAACAAATATGGCTGCCTTCGTTGCTGCAGTCGCTGAAAATGACCTTTAGCTTTGGTTCAATATCAGGCATCAATACCAGCAGAACGAGAAATCTGGGGTCCGTTCTCTTTGTAGGGACGAATTTGCGTTGCCATCAGGTACAATTTTGCGAATGTGAGACCAATTCTGCGACCATATTCCCGGTGCTGTTCATGTGTTTTTCAGGTAAGATTGTTTTCATATTAAGCTTATGTAAATTAACCGTCTGTATAGACAAACTTTCAGCGTAACTTTTCAATAAGCTTAATTGAACCGATTTTCCAAGGGCTTTTCGCGGTGAAAGTATTTTCGCCTTTTTTTTCGAATATTTTTGTTTCAAATTTCTATTCCCGGGTTTTCGAGTCAGCTGTGATTAACCGGATTGTATGCATGCATACATTTCTTTCCTTATGTGCATGTTTCTAAGTCAGTAAAAAACAGTGGTCAGTAATAATTAATTATATTATTTTCTTTTATATTTTATAGCTGCGAATGTCTCAGTTCTGCTGAAGAAGTCTTATCATCATTCAACTTATGCGGAATGTTTGTCATGCACACACCAACATGCAACTTATTCATGATGTGTGCGATCATTAAAGAATTTACTGATGGTGTTTCTTAGACAGGGGCATCTAACGAATTGTTTTGCCAAATAGTTGTCGGGGATGCCCATATCACCCTCAGATTACAATTGGATTACAATTGGATGAAAAGTTAATATTCTCAAACTGGAAATGTTAACTGATCTTTTTAGGACCCAGTAAAAGCTATGCCTGACATTTTTGAGAAGATGAAAAATAGTATTTTTGGTTCTCAGAAAGTCAAACTGAATAATTCAGAAGGCAACTAATAGCTCCCTAAAAAAATTCTTGGACATCATACCAGAGCTAACTTTTTCGGAGAAAAGGATTTTGTTTGTAATAATATCAGGCTGTTGAATTTTCAGCTAAGGCATGTGAACAAATCTTAATTGGTGAACTTGGCTCGTTGGGTGCCCACCTTCCTGAGATTTTCACAAAATACCTATGACTCAATTTAGTGCCCTCCTTCCAATAAGTACCGGTACCCCCTTTCTAATAATTGCTCCCCCCCCCCCCCCTTAAAGATGCTATGTCACAAAGATATCTTATCAAAAAAGTTACATTGAAGACATTACAGTATATATAATAGCAGATTTTATTCTGACTATGCTCATTGCTTGCATTATTTCTCACCCCTGTGTATTATCCGTTAAACCACACCAAATATACCTTCCCCGCATTCCACTCCAGTGAGCACACACAATGAAATGAGGTCGAGGCTTGGGTGGACAATTTCATACAAATCACTGTATTTTGTCCACCCCAGCCTCGATTTCGTGCCTTTGTTCACAGGAATGTGGGAAAGGTCTGTACAGACTAATTCTTCAAGTATTTTCTTCAAATACATGGAATAACAAAGATCACTACCAGTATGCTTGTTTTGGAAAAAACAACCACTTATTTACTAAGAGAACTTTAAGCAAAAATTTCATGCTACACGGAACAAATTATTATTGCAAGGGGCCGCCATGGTTTCATGGCAGTTTTTACAGGAAGCTCCACAGGATTTTAGTCACTTATTTCAGGTGACATTGATTCACCTTTTGAAGATTAATATTTTATTTTCAACCTAAATAACCAGTAAAAAGCATAGTTTTCCTGTTTGTCCCAAACATCTTTTATGAAAATTACATAAACCTGCCAGAATCTTTATGTTTTTAAAAATTTGAAAGAATTTAGTGTTGATTGAAGCTAAAAATGAAATTGTTTATGTTAAGCTGCCATGTCTCCATCAAAACCAAATGAAAGCCTCATTTTTTTAGTGACCATAAATAAAGCCCATAATGTTTTGAATTGAAAGCTTCATTTTAATGATCCAGTTGTAGGTTTATCAGATTATTCATTATTTTTGAATAGTTTTGCACTGTTTGTTTTGTGGTCTAAATCACATTACCTAAGTGCTGATATTTGCAAGAGGTCAACCATCATGTTTCATAAAAAAATAATAAAAAAAATAATTATACTTACCAAAAAACTACTTGACTTGCTTGAATAAAAAAAAAAATTAATTGATTTGGGCGACCAACTTTGAGGCATGGGCACCCCAGCTAGACTGTTTGGGAGCCCAATGGGCTTCCTGAAATTTTCTTTAGAGCACAGCCTTGGATTAGCATACAACAGATATGCCACATAATATACCACCTGGCTTCCACAAAGTGACTGGCTTCCTGGCTACAATTTTATTGCTATACTGAATGGGCATCTGTAAATGGGTTTTGACTGTATTATTTTTATCACTGTCATAGCAAGTTGTCTTGAATGGTGCAGTGACAATTGTACTCAGTCTGGTACAGTACATTAGCTTCTCTTAGGTGCCAACCCACAAGCTTCCAAGGAAATATGTTGGGCAAGGAAGGGTAATACTATTTTTTTTCACTAATAGTAGTATACATGGCAAGAGAGAAATTGATGACGATGAAAAGTTAATTTCCTTCACATCTCCACTGTTAATTAGGGCCCTTTCTGTTATTAATTTTGTTAACTACCTTTTTGTTTCAACACATTCTTAAGCAACATTCTTTATTTGATATCTTGAAGTTACAATCTTTCGTGTGGTTGAAACAGTTGACATTGTTCAGGGCATGAACATTCTTAGTGACTTTTTGTCTTTTGAGCTTTTACATACATGTATTATTATTAATCAAGAGCTATTAAGGAAATGGTCAAAACTATTGAGCTCGGACAGGACCTACTGCTTTACAAAACACTGGTCTCTTTATGCACATTCCCTCCCCCACCTTAATGCTGTTGTCTTGTTGGTATAGCCCCCATTCTACCAGGAGAAGAAACTGGGCCAAAGTTTTCCACCTTCATGTGTCATTTTAGTAGCAATGCAAACTTCACATTTTTTAGGCCAATAAATGTCCATTAGCCTAATCAGATAGGTGATATCTTGCATAGCCCCCCCTGCCACAATACAAGGTGGATCCTCTTCTAGTATACTTGTTATGACCACTTCCTTTACATATTATTATTGTCTTTTAAGTTATTACAGGGCTGTTCTGAAAACCACTCTAGTGATAAATGCATCCTGTTTAGAGATTACTATTAATGCGTTTTGGCATAAAAATAACAGTGTCACTCAGTCCAAATGGATAAAATTTTCAGGAAAACATTTTATTTCATTCCAAAATGCTTGATTTTCTGACCTAGTTCAAACTCTGACAATTCTAGCATTTACATTGTGCATGATCCAGACCATTATTATGACCAGAGAGTGCTTTTAGATAAAGGCCTAAAATACAAGCTGTTGGCAATAATTTCCTAGAATTACTTAGGAGGTTCTTGCACTGAATTGTCTCAGTTTTATAATTTCAAAGTAAGTAAAGCTAACTCAAGAAATAATCCTAGGGGGGGAGGGGGTACTCCCTATAATGGGCTATACGGTGATGCTCCGGCCGAAAGGGGTACCTTTTTTAGGCTGGTGGTATATGAAAGGGTCGGGATTTTACGAGTTGAAGTATATGAAAGGGTAGGGATTTCACGCAGAATAGGAAAGGGTAGCGAAAACACAAGTTGAAGCATAAAAAAAGTAGGAAAAACTGCCATTAAGTATTATAAAAAGGGTCTGAAAATATATCAAACAGACGCACGTAAAGGCTGTATGAAAGGGGTACCGTTTTCAATGAAATGTATATGAAAGGGGTACCTTTTCTGTCAAAAAGGGCATATGAAAGGGTAAGGGTTTGGACCTTGGGGCAGAGCATCCCCGTACAAACCTTTGTTGAGTACCCCCCCCCGGGGAAATAATAGCTTTTATAGCATCAATTTGCCAATAAATTCCCTCATTGATGAAGGATACCCTTCTGTCAGTAAAAAATGCCAACAATACAACTGGTATTAATGGTTCATCTAAAACTCATGGTCCATAGAACATTAATTTTTGACAACTACAGAGAATTTTCTGACATAGTGCAAAAGAGAGAAACAAATACATTGAAAAAAATGCAAAACTTATGGGAGGTGTGACTACCATGGTTTTACATTAAACTTTTAAGAAACTGGGTCCACAAATAAGGTAAAATGAGGAAAAATGAAACAAAATGAGGAAAAACTTCTGGGCCTTTTGATTTTAAGTTATTTTCAAACTTTGAGTAGCTGGCCATCTTTACCGTTGTTGTTGGTCATAATAGATGCTGCCAGTTATTAATGACAACCCTAGACACCTCAAGTAAAAGTACAAATACTCATGCAGTCACCATTCCACAAAAACAGCAGAAGAATCCCTTACTAAATCCCCCTTTTTTGGATGAATATCTTACTGGTCAGGGGACTTTTTTAAAGTTAATTAACTTTGCAATTTTACAATGCTTCTGGTCAAAGAGTCCACACCAGAGACAAGTGGATGATCACAATATATGCAGCTGCCTTCCAAAAACATCTCGTATCAAAAAATGCCAAGACAATGCCATAAAGCTACTCACTCTTACGTAAATTTATGGAAAATTTAAGGATTTTAAAATGTGCTAAATTGTTTTAAATATAAAAAACTGTCAAATTTTAATTAATTCTCAACGATCAGGGGAGGTTGAGTATCTTTTCTCTGGTATTTTTTAAATAATTGGAAAACAAAATGTGCGATGAATAAACTGTAAGCTTATAAGCTTCAATTATACATGTAAGCTTACTTGTTTCGAACATTTCTCAATCTCTCTGTATGATACAGAGAGATTGTCTTTGACATTTAATACGAACATTTTACAGTATTTATAAGCAACCGCTATAAATGTAATAAATCCATAGGTTATATCTGATTCACAAGCTTTCCAGCCTAAAAAAGTAAACAAAAACACCTGAATATCTTGAAAGTATAAAAGGAGATCCTTCGTCACCTTGTTTTTCATCGCGGTCTGCGTGCTTTCTTTCTGCAAATTGTGACTCAGCTTTGCTTTGATGTGAAGTCCGCATCTTCTTTAATTATGATTTCCGAGGCAAGCTTACATGTAATGGAGCATTCATTTATTTCTCGTAACTGCCTCAAAATACACCACACATTATACTTTTTAGTCAGCCATTTTGAAGGGAAGAAAGAGCTGACCAATCAGAGCTCGTGAAAGAATGCCACAAATCAACTGCCATTCAGCGGTCCTGTTAGATCAGCCTCGGCCAGGGTCTTCTCCGCTCGACCCGCCATTTTGAATTTGAAAAAGCGGAGAAGGCCCTGGGGACGAGGTTGGCCATCAAAATTCGTTAACGCCTTTTACTTTCGGGGATAAAAATGTTGTTTTGGGTACAAAATAAGGTCAGCTAGGATTTCGGGAAGGTGCATGAAAAAAAAAACGGTAGGGTAAGTCTATACAAGCCTAATGGCTCACAACTGGTGAAAAACTTAACCCGGTTTCTTGTAGCAAGTATAGGGCGATCTTTGCTGACGTCATTGTTTACATTTTGCTTCATTAGCATACGAATTTACGTAGAGAAAGCATCGTGGTAAATACGAATTGACCAAATTGACTTCAAAAGTTAAAAGGGCTTGTTAAACTTAGTAATCTAAGACATTTTTAGCTTTTTTCATGCAATATTTAAGGAAATATCTGCTGTTAAAAACTGCAAAATTGTTGGGTGGCAAAAGCGCTAATGAGCCATACATTCTTTGTAAAATTTTGAGTCTTTAAAACAGCATGCATTGCACGAAGTGTATCTAGTATATCGGGCTCAAATTTCCAGGGAAAGCTAATTGTGCTATGCCCTTTCAATATTCAGTGTTGATGTTTTTGTAGCTAGGTAACGTAACAGAATGAGGCGTATATTCTAATGAATGAGGCAAAAATTAAATGGTAAACAAAGATTCCCCTATAACTACTCCCCCCTGGATGGGATGCTGGTCAATCGCAATGTTACCCCCCAGCATTATGTCGCCGGTATGCATTTATACAGTATAGGTAAAAACGGAAAACTGATCCTCACGACAAGGAGAGAAGAAATTGAGACAAAAGTGAAATAAAAAAACAAACAGTTGAATATGTTTGCCCGATATTTCGGTTTGCAAAACAAACCTTCTACGGGGGCTAAAAAACAAACAAATCGAATACTCATTTATACACCTGTGGGGGAAGAGAGAGACAACGTGGAGCAAAGTTTCTTGTCTAAGGAAACAAAACAACGGCAAAGACCAGGCGCAAACCACCGACCTTCAGGTTGAAAGTCCGTTGCGCTAATCACTGGACCATCGTGCTTCCACGGGAAGGAGAAAACAGATAGTAAATTCGGGGGAAAAGGTTCCTTTCCATAAAATGTGAATATTCAGCCAAAAGGACCGAAAAACCCAAACCGTATTAGCATTCACATAGTGTCCTTTAAAGAAACTAAAATTATATGATAAAAAACAACAACAACAGTACAACGCCTTGTTGCAGGGTGCCCCTGAGACTCTCAACTAAGTGGGAAGGTTTGTTGTCTGAGTCAGGGCGTTGTCACTTTGATTTAAGCCTGCCAAAATTGAAATTAAGTCCAGCGTTTGCAAGGTTCGCCGATTGAACTAGACTGATCAATCATATCCTGCAACAATTCAAAAAGACATGTAATATATAGCTAATATTTCAAACACGAGAAAAAATGGGTTGAATAAACAAGGCGCGGTATATATCTTTTTAATCGACCAGGAGCTTCCAGGTGTTGCCTAATGAATCACTCTTTCGAGTATTTGATATAGTTTCTCAAACTGATCGTTAAACACTGACAGTCAAGCTTTCTTTGTTCAAACGTGATGGATTATTGAGTTTGAGAATATCTTTTTTGTTCACGATCAAAACAAAAATCAGTTTCGTTCGCTGTTGCCATTAATTCGTACACGAGCAACCAAAGAGATTTATATTCCATATACCTACCTTAATTGGTGAGCTAACAGATGTTAGCGTGACAAAATCCGGTCTTGTGTACAAAAATTAAATTTGTGTCGTGTTTTCTCGGAGAACTGGATACATTTTACATCATGAATGTCGATCACACATTCATTACTTTCATTCTCCGACGAGTTAGCGGCTGCATGGGCATGTGATTAATTCAATTTGGCTTTCCACTAATTCCTAAATACGTTTTATGCCTTGTAACCTGAGCAAGCGTAACAACCACAAAGCAACCGAAATTCGAAAACGAAGCATCCAAACTCGAAATAAAGGCATTTATAACTCGAAAACAAAGCACACAAAACTCGAAAATCGAAACAGGTAAGTAAAGTAAATTGCAATATAAAGCACCAAAAGCTCTAATAGAATTATGGCTCAATTGTCAAACAAAGGCTAAATTTAAAAACTAAACCAATATCGAATAAACATTGAGGGATTTCTCTAGTGAAGCTGGAGCTGAAGCTCTGGAGGCGCCTCGTTTCTGACCCTATTCCCCACCTGGGGGAAGGGATGTAAGAAAGCAAGTGACGCCAAACAACAACAACAAAAACAACAACAATTTATTAACAATAACTGAAAATAGAACAATATTGATTCTCCCGCAAATAGCTACGAAGCTAATCTAGGCGGGGCAAGGCAAAGCAATAACACATCTTATAAAAAGAAACTCTCTCGTCGGCGCGTATATAATTCTGTTTTTTCATCAGTGTCACATAATCAAAATTCTAAAACTTAAACTACTATCACCACAAAGATTTTTATTACTATTTTACAAATCAGTAAGAGAAATCGTTGTCGAAATAAACAAACTTTAAAATAGTCTGAAGAGTAAACTAGGCATATTTCATGAACCACTTTATTTCTTGTATAAGTTTTATGGCTGCTAGTTGGTGTCTTGAAGAGGGAACAAACGTGTTGTATGCATACATATCTATTTTTTCCATAACTTTGTTTTACAGTGCTGCTGCTGTTACCGGGGCCACCTAGACAAAGTTAACCAACCACAAAACAGAACGGGAACAACAGATTTTAAAATTTGCGACTTGAATAATGAAATGTTGAGTACAGAACAATGACATTTTAACTTTAGAATGTTGGAATCTGTTGTTACCGTTCTGCTTTGTGATTGGTTAACTTTGTCGAGGTGGCCCCGGTAACAGCAGCAGCACTGTAAAGACAACTACAGAGTTGGAAAAATAAAAAAATGCCTACTTGTCAATGCCCTTGCGTTTGGGTCTTTTTTATGGAAGCAAAAGTATTTTGACCTGTTGACGAAAACCAAGAACATATACTTCTGTTTTACATAGAGCAAACAGATTAAAGCTATGCTCCGCTTTCAAGTTTTTATTAGTTTTAGATGATCCGTTTTCGAGATTAGGGCTTTTTTGTTTTCGACGTTACCGTGCTTCGTTTTTTAGTTCACGCTGTTTCGTTTTCTACTTTGTGTGTTTTGGGTGCTTGTTTTCGAATAATGAATACTTGGTGCTTTGGTCTTCGGAGTTTTGTCCACAACGCGACTTAACAGCATAAAAAAGAATGTACAAGGACTCTACAAGTAATTAGGAAATGTCTAGTCGTTTGTTGTTGTTTTTTTTTTTTTTATTATGAAGCCGAAGTTTGTCGACATAAAGGAATATAGCAATCAATACTTGCTTAAAAATTTTTGCCAACTACCCAACCGGAAGTGAATTCTCTCGTTTTTAGAGGGCTAAAACTACGCTTATACAGATTGTGCTCGGCAACGTTTTGGCAACTTTTTGCGTTTGGAGCAACTTTTTATGGGACCAGCAAAAGGCAGCAACTACAAGCAATTTTCTCCGGCAAAAGCATAATTTTAGGACATTTCTAGTAAAAACTAGAGAAGAAGTGAAGTAAAACTGTGAAACATGACTATCTCAAGCTGATTTGATGGCTTTATAGTTATTGTAAGGCTTTATATAATATATAGTTATTACAAGGCTTTATAATTATGCAACAAAACTGTTAAATAATTAACAACTATTCACCGAAGTGGAGGTAGGTAGTGGTGGATATTTACCGAGCAGCGAAGCGGCGATGTAAATATCCACCACTACCCACCTACACTGAGGTGAATAGTTGTTTTAGTATATACTGAAACAGTGAGATAATATAACGAAAATGATGCTTTTTAACTAATTTATTCCTGTCACATTAAAATTTTCGCGCGCAAATTGCTGGGAGGTGAATAGCACTTGCTATTCCGAGTTTCAGTAGCCAATCAGAGCGCGCCAACAATGCTATCCACTGTTTCAGTATATACTAATAGACCAATTTCGATATATTAAAATTCATACTTGGCTCCGAGGCTTGGGGAAATAAAACAAAGGAAATGAATAATTCAACGTTGAACCTCGATGTGATTTCTTTTGTTTTATTCCCCCAAGCCTCGGAGCCAAGTATGAATTTTAATATATCGAAATTGGTCTATTGAGGTTATGTGTCAGAAGTCAATGACGTGGCATAAGCAACTGTTATACAATTTAAATTTTGCTAGCCTTGCTAGCCTTGTACTCTTTCTTTTGTGAACACCTTTTCGCATTTTAGGAGCAACTTTTTCAATTTCGAGTAATTTTTGTGCAACTTTTGAGCATTTTCGTAGCACAATGTGTAGAAGCCTAGTGCCTAAAACGACGTTCAAACCAGAATGTTACGTTGATTCAGTGATCAAGCAAATTAAAATATTTGTCAAAAAGACTTTCTTGGGTTAAATAGCCCAATCTTGAAACTGTGGGGAAACTTGGCACGAACAAGGGATTGTAGGACTATTATAGGGGGACGAGAGAATTTTAAAAATGGCGGCAGAGAATTTAACAGAACATCTACTAGAATAGCTTAGCTAAAGGTATAGTCGCACCGTGCCACAGGGGACCCACGCGGCCGGAGCTTAACCCGGTCTCTTTAGCATAAAACAACTAGGAATATTACTACTACCCCCTGAATGGGATGCTAGTCCATCGCAGCTTTACCCCCAGCATTTTGTTGCCGGTACCCATTTATTCACCTGGGTGGAGAGGCTATGAGGAGTAAAGTTTCTTGTCTATGGAAACAATACGACGGCAGAGACCAGGCCTCGATCCATCGACCTTCGATTTGAAATGCAACGCGCTAACCACAAGACCACCACGCCTCCACTAAACCAAAAGCTAACGGTGGGGAATAAGTTTCTCAACTAAGAGGTTCCTGGTTCCTGTTTTTTATCCGTCAGCGGTAAAATGTTTTGCATGAATTCGCGCATCGTTTCAGTTGCACGTATTGTTTTCTTAAATTCACCGTTTTGGAAATTCAAAAGAAATCATAGCACACGATGCTTGTGCCCAGACTCTCAATAGCTTCTGGTGTGGGGAATTTCATTAAGCCTGAGCACAGGCGTCTCCTATTTCTCCCTCGATCACTATAGGAAAATAGGAGACATCTGCTCGCATGCTGCAATGTAAATGAAATACTGACGTATAAAGTTAAGCAAAACTGTGTCCAGGGCAATTGTAGTAAAATACGAAAAAAGCAGTAACGTGGCGGGGTCGATGATCTTTTGTGAGACCCTACCTGGCTATGCCATGCTGATGAGTCTTAACTAGGACGAAACTGCAGCTATCCATGGCTGCCACTGCCAGGGTGATATGGCTGTGCGCATGCGTAAGGTACTGGCCAGACCGCGGGGGTTGGTGTTTGAGTGTGTCACTTGCTTTTTTCGTGTTTCAATTGTAGTAAACACTATCCACAAAAAGGGGGGATTATTTCAGGGATGTATATCCCTCTGGCCTGGAGAGTGGTGAAACTTGTTATTTATCTTAGGGAATCTGGTAGAAGAGGGGGGTTTAAAATGGGAGGCATTTAGGAGAGAAGGAATGCTTCTGCCAAGTAAGAAAGCAGAAAGCTGGCAGGAAAGCAGGCAAGCCGCGAGAAAGCAAACGAGAAAGGAAGGAAGCAATGAACACAGGAGGGAAGGAAGGAAGGAAGGAAGGAAGGAAGGAAGGAAGGAAGGAAGGAAGGAAGGAAGGAAGGAAGGAAGGAAGGAAGGAAGGAAGGAAGGAAGGAAGGAAGGAAGGAAGGAAGGAAGGAAGGAAGGAAGGAAGGAAGGAAGGAAGGAAGGAAGGAAGGAAGGAAGGAAGGAAGGAAGGAAGGAAGGAAGGAATGAATGAATGAATGTAGGGGAGAAGAAAGGAAGAAAAGAACGAATGGGAGAAGGGAGGAATGAAAGAAGGATGGAAAGAAGAAAGGAAAAGCGCAAATTCAGTCACAATTCCAAATTGATCATTGTAAACATATTTATAAAAACATAATTATGCATTACAGCAAATAGAAACAATCTTTGAATAGAAGAGCCCAGTTCAGTTTAGTTTGTACTTCTAAACTGTGTCTTTACACGATGTTCAGACTTATTTAGAAGCATTTGCGGTGGACAATGGAGGGACCAGATTCGTCGTATTCCTGCTTGGAAATCCACATTTGCTGGAAGGTGGACAGCGAGGCCAGGATCGATCCACCAATCCACACAGAGTATTTACGTTCCGGAGGAGCAATGATCTTGATCTTCATTGTAGGTGGAGCCAGAGCAGTGATTTCTTTCTGCATTCTGTCGGCAATACCTGGGTACATGGTGGAGCCACCAGACAACACTGTGTTAGCGTACAAGTCCTTACGGATGTCCACATCGCACTTCATGATGGAGTTGTAGCAGGTCTCGTGGATACCAGCGGATTCCATTCCAAGGAAGGCAGGCTGAAACAAAGCCTCGGGACATCTGAATCGCTCGTTGCCAATGGTGATAACCTGTCCATCGGGAAGCTCATAGCTCTTCTCCAAGCTCGAGCTCGAGGCAGCGGTTTGCATTTCTTGTTCGAAGTCCAAAGCAACATAACACAGCTTCTCCTTGATGTCACGCACGATCTCACGCTCGGCGGTAGTGGTGAAAGAGTAGCCTCTCTCGGTCAGAATCTTCATGAGGTAGTCGGTCAAGTCTCTGCCGGCCAAATCGAGACGAAGGATGGCATGGGGAAGAGCGTATCCCTCGTAGATGGGAACTGTGTGACTCACACCATCACCACTGTCAAAGACGATACCAGTTGTACGACCAGATGCGTAAAGAGACAGTACAGCCTGGATGGCGACGTACATGGCTGGTGTATTGAAGGTCTCAAACATAATCTGATGACACAGAGAAAGAAAATGGCATTATAAGGCTTAAATTTATCAGACCACGTGTTCAACTTTGAGTCATGCAAAGTAGCTGTAACTTTTAGGCTCAATGAGAAAATTGGAAATTTTAAACTATAATGAGTAGTATTTTTCATATTGCTATTTTTATGCTTTCGAAGGTCTCTTATTTTTACGTCTGAGGATGAAATCCTTTTATGGTGCTATGTTATAGCAATTTTCACATTTTAGGGTCAAAACTACCCCCAAATTAAAGCCTTAGTACCTTTGTTCAGACACGAAATGATTATAGAACACAAAAAGGAAGATATCAAGTATTTTTTTTAAGATGTAATCAACCACAGTCAGAGTTTTAGTGAGGGGATAGATAAACTTGAAAACATTCAGGCCCAATTTTTTCAAGTTGCACTTTCATCCTGCCATCTGCAGCGCAAGACACATAGTTTTACACTAAGACCACTAGTAGAGTTATTCTAGCCGGATATAAAATAGAAGTTAAGTAAACACAATTCGTTATTTCCAGCTTTTGTATATTTTGTACTGCTAATAGCATTAAATTATGTTTATTTTCAATCTTTAAATTCCAGAGGTTTAGGTGATTTTGCATTGTTTTGGATATTAAATGCGTTTCCAATTTCTCCGAGTTTATAGGAGTTTTTTCCACTGGTCTTACGCATCCACCGGCTTAATCACCGCTACAACGTTATCAGTTTACAACGGTCAATTTTTTTGCATGCCATTTACAATTATATATACTGTGTTTTTGAACACGGCTTTACTAATATGGGCTATGGTTTGTAACGTGCATACGCTGACAAACATTGTAAGGTACATATTTTGATTTTCCAGGCGCTCAGATAGAGAGGAGAGAACTAAGAATAGACGGTGCGCGAAGTTTCCATACATTTGTCAATAAAACGCGGTCGAAGTCCACGGATAATTTTCAGACATATGTATGGAAAAAAAAGCAATAAAATGCACGCTCTTTAACACAGCTACATCTCTCGAATTTGGTTAGTAAAATCTTCTTTCTGCAACCGTAAATTTTCAATTAATTGCGTTCGACGAAGGAGACGCGTCCTAATTTCAACGCCTTCTCTCACGTTGCGGGACTGATTTCAGATATTTGGGGCTATAGACACCGATCCCCCCCCCCCCCTGAAGATTGTTCAGGGACACGTCTCGGTCGAAAACTGGCACGTACTCTTGGCCTCGTTTTTGCGCGTTCCATGTCACGCAAAGACAAGTGTTGTGACTGCTTGCTGTCGGTCGGAGAAGGACGTTTACCGGTATGTAGCGCATAAAAGCAACTTTACGGACAGAAAAAAGTTGAGAATTGACCGCTTTTTATCATGGCATATGGCAAGTGAAATGCAGCCTGGCAGAGGTTTGAGGACAAAATCGACCATGAACATTTTGGGCGAAGATGCACACCGCCGATCTAAAATAGGACGATTCATCATAGAAACTTTATGCTTTTCAAAGGTATGGAAAGGTAATCATTCACCAGTCTCTGTCATACAGCAAATCTTTGGTTGCACAGGTGTGATGCGAAAAATCGACGATTTATTTTCTGTTTGGATCCAACAATCTTCTTGCTGTTTTCAGGCATCACACTGCTAGGATCTCACGACAGAGTAAGTTTATGTGTTATTTTACTAAATAAAATTCGATTTGTTTATGATTTTGGTCAGACTTATTGAAGATCAAGTAAACTATGTTCTAATCACATCATCTTTATCACACCTGTGCTGCTGCTTGTCCTGTGTGTCATTTCCAATTTAAAACTAATCACATATTCAATGTTATTCGCTTATGACTTTAGTGAATTTTTCCAGATATATTTTTGATACAATATTATTGTGTCTATTGTATAAACGTTGCAGCTAGCTGAGAAAATGCGAACCGGAAATAATACATCACTAACGTAACGCAGTCACGCTGCTTCCGTATCACAACAATACTGTTTTAATTATTGATTTTTGATAAACCACTAAAGGAAAATACTTGCGACTTTATATAATAGTTGCATTCTGCTAACAAACATGTCGACCGCACTTTTTAAATCTATGATTGTTACTAGTAAATATTCCTAATATTAGAGAATTCAACTTTTTATACGGAAATTATTTGGCACTGAATTATCCATACAACACTCATTCAGCGGCATGTTTGCTCTGATTACCCACGGTCTCCCAAAACTTGTCTCGATGGCTGGTCGGCTCCCTCCACTTGTCTCTAGTGTTTATATGGGAGATGTTTTCCATTCGGCTGATCGCGACGATAGAGAATAGAAGCACGCGAAATATTTCCTGTGGTATCGTTTATTATGAAATGTGACCATCAAAATGACAGCTACTGTTCAGCATTTTCCGTGCGGAAATAAAATATTTTAAAAAATGATTGATAACAATGCACTGGATTATCCATACAAACACTGCATTCAGCGACATGTTTGCCTCGATTACCCATGGTCTCCCAACAAGTCTCAATGGCTGGTCGGCTCCCTCCACTTGTCTCTAGTGTTTACATGGGAAATGTTTTCCATTCGGCTGATCGCGACGATAGAGAATAGAAGCACGCGAAATCTTTCCTGT
This sequence comes from Dendrophyllia cribrosa, assembly GCA_024195265.1. Lineage (NCBI taxonomy): Eukaryota > Metazoa > Cnidaria > Anthozoa > Scleractinia > Dendrophylliidae > Dendrophyllia > Dendrophyllia cribrosa. Next base: position 7,214,323 of record JAJLRJ010000012.1, on the reverse strand, counting down.
GGTACTGTTTATTATGAAATGCGACCATCAAAATGTTACTGTTCAGCATTTTCCGTGCGGAAATAAAATATTTTAAAAAATGATTGATAACAATGAGAAATATTTCATTGTTTACTTCGCTGCGTTTTCAGATTCTGACCAATAAGGGCCAATAACGACGCAACGTTACCTTAAATGGAAATAAAAAATGGTCCCATTTTGTTTAGGGAGCCGGGGGCAAAAATTATAAAAACAATATTTTTTAATCCTTTCTTTTGCGATGCACGAGCACGTAGTTTTTCATTAATTCATTGACGTATTTTTTTTAAATTTCTTTATTGCAGGAACCAGTTGCAGTCTAGCAAACGAGTATATCTGACTTGTACTACTACGCCTAATCGCATGCTTTCGAAACGATGCGGCCAGCTCATAACTATTTCAATATAAATATTTCCGTTTCGTTTGTGTTTCTGAGAAGTAAACAAAGAAGGTAAAATAATCTCAAGAAAATGAATAGATTATGCGATGTGGAAGACAAGGTTATTATATTGCCCAAAAACTGTCGCAAATTCATAATTAACGCCGGCAAGACTCTTGAAAGAAAAAAGAGAACTATTAAAAGAGATATGGACATACAGAATATTTTCTACTTAGTATGTAAATATTTTTACCTGTGTCATTTTTTCTCTGTTGGCTTTTGGGTTGAGAGGAGCTTCAGTAAGTAGACATGGGTGTTCCTCCGGGGCAACACGTAGCTCGTTGTAGAAGGTGTGATGCCAAATCTGAAATCGTCACGTCATATTTTTCGTTAGTCTCAATTAATAATAAAAATCACTCGTTGCTTCGTAAATAAAAACTCTATTTACCTTCTCCATATCATCCCAGTTCGTCACGATGCCGTGTTCGATGGGATATTTCAGAGTTAGAATACCTCTCTTGCTCTGAGCTTCGTCGCCGACGTACGAGTCTTTCTGGCCCATACCAACCATCACACCCTGATGCCTTGGACGGCCAACGATGGATGGAAACACTGCACGAGGAGCGTCGTCTCCGGCGAAACCGGCCTTGCACATACCGGAGCCATTATCTACAACCAAAGCAGCAACGTCGTCATCGGCCATGTTGGAACGTTTAGTTTTTGAATTCGGCAACGCTGAAAATTACAACCCGACTGGAGTTGAGCCCTTGGTTTATGGTAATAGTTTTGAGGTGTGTTACAGTTTATGTAAGCAATAATACTCATGCAGGCTCGTGATTGGTTAAAATGTTACAGCTGGTGGTTTAGAATTAAGTCAGCCAAGTGGAAAGTGAAAAATTTGCATGTCTCCGCGTCAGTGAACCTAACATATTCGCATCAGTTTAAAACAAACATCGCCCTTGCTTTGACTTTAACGACCGAAATTTCGAAGCTCCAAGGCGAGAATTTGTTTTTTATTTTTAAACATCAAAACGCTTTCTAACTCGCTATAAAAAGCGATAGCTGTGTTCATTTCCCGGTTCGTGCGAGATGTTATTACCTAATATGGGCATATTGGAATGGGTTTGATATTCTCAGTGGGTCATTAAGTGTTGGACTTTTCTTGTGCGTTCTGTCGGTTTCGAGCTAACGAAACAATTGTTCCTTTTTGTCTGTATAAGGTAATATTTTCATAATTCTGCAAAATTTTCCCACGGACCTTGTATCGGTTGTTCACAGTTTTAGCTTCGTTAACTTGTCTGAATAATAATCTAAATAATCGTATTAAGTCCCAAGAGTTATTAACTTTCAATTTCTCCTTACAATGTCAAGTGCATAACCGTGCAGCAGACGGAAAAAGAAAGTAAAGAAAATCATGTCATAAGGAAACAATCATGCCTGCCTCGGAAATTTTCGTTTATTAATCAGTAATAATATTCCCTAAAAAGTCTTAACAAAAAATATTGGTTTTTATCAACTTTATATTTTCTTTTCCAATGAGTCAAGTTCAACAAAGGCTTTCAAAACTCGTATGTTTCCTTTGCTGATTTATGCCGTTTAAAGGGATATTTGCATGTTAGCAATGAGTAAAATGTCCGCGCGTATTATCTGTTAAACTATTGAATAACATATGGATGTATTATTCGACTGAAATTTCTTTATTTATAATAGCTTCTGTGTCTTGAAACCAGAACACTAAGGTGTAATACGCTCAGATATTTTCCGTGTTTTATTTTCCTTATAGGATAAAAATGACGTCACAATCAAATAATCAGTAGAGGAAATCTTATGAACTACTCGTGATTTCGTGATTTATGGGCCCATTCAAGTAATGTTTTGATAACTTAGAAAACATCACGAGTATATATATATATTTATTGCTTATATTGCGCATTTTAACATAGGGATATGATCAAATGCGCATTACACACTGTTCGGGGGACTTTGACAGACTGCTAATGCAGTTTACAGTAATGTGGAATGTGACACAGGTGCCCCCGTAACTTAAACAAAGCAGACCACAGACACTGGGGACTACGTCCCCTACTCTTTGCGAAGAGTGCTGTGTGGTCTTTAATTTCCTTTACAGGAAGGACAACTGACAAATGTAGGAGACAAGGCCAACGGCTTAACGTCACCGCCCAATGACGCGATCATCTAAATTGAGAACGGACGTGACCATAAATTACGAAATGCACGAGTAATTCATACGATTTTTTGTATATAATATTCTAAACTAGAAATAGGTGTCTCGCAGAACCTCGCGAAGCTCGGGGGAGGATGCACTGCAAAATTTTAGCGATGTGCGAGGGAGAGATGGAATTTCTGATTTTACTGGAGAGGTTGGGTTGCATGCCGGCAATGGCCCCGGAATTTAAAGTTGAGACATTTTCGTTCCCAGTCGGTTCCATTTAACTTGTACTTAGTACCCTGGTTTCCTAAAATAAAATTAATGGGAGCTGGTACTGGTCAGTTTTGGGTTTTGAGCTGTGGGTCTATGTAACTGCTATGGGACTGGGTACCAAAAGATCCTCAGGCCCTTCCTTCCCTCCCTCCCCCCCCCCCCCCCCCCCCCCCCCCCCCCCCCCCCCCCCCCCCCCCCCCCAACCTATCTTCATTAATTTTTGTCAGAAGGAAAATTGGTCTGAAAGTGCATGTATGGTACTGTTGTGGACACAGGTCCAGGACAATATGCAGTGGTGTTCTGTTTATTTTGATTGGGTGAGAGTTTGTTTGTCAGGAATACAGCTAACTCCTGCTGTCTCGATTAAGTTCCATTTTTGAAGCTTGTGAGTGCTACCTCCCAAATTAACCTATTCCCTTTAGATACTGCTGTAGTTTTTGTTCTATATACTGGGTATCAAATAATTGCTAACCCAATTCACTATTCGCTTGAATAGTTGAGATTGCAGGAGTTTACTGCTGCTGAAAACTGATGTTGTACAAAAAATAACAACTCAATGGTGGTACAGTTGAAGTAAAAATAATAATTTAATCTTACTCAAAAACAGCAACGAGACTACAGTAACATAGAATAGGGGTTGGAAAATGGGCTTCAAGTAGGAAAATATTAGGTAATACCCCTCCCCCCCCTCCCCCCCCTCCCCCCCCTCCCCTGGAAATGGATTTTCCCATGGGCACACGCATCATTGCTATACTTGACATTCGCAGATTTTGCCTATTAATTTTATACCACTCCTTGATTTGCGCAATTCACTTAACGCCAATCAGCCACTTTTGAACTTTGCTCGGGGCAATTTTGTGCATTTTGTGTACTGCTAACAGCATTAAATAGTTGTTATTTTCAACGTTAAACTCCAGAGGTTTAGGTGGTTCTGCATTGCCGCACCTTGGGGAAGGGAACTAAGCAGTAGCATTGGTTTGGAGAATGTATACATATATGTTTTCAGTTTTTCCTCCGAGTTAGCAGTTTTTTCAGTCACTGGTTTTGCTTAAGGCTTAAGGCGGGACTCAACCTAAATTTGAATGAAATTTTAAGAGGTTTAAAGAAGGGATAGAAGAAAGAAAATGATTTTTGGAACACCAACAGACAGTTGATACCCACGCAAGAGTACCCCAGGTTGCTAGTGGTGTCCGTCTACTAATTATTAACTACAAATTCTAATTTTAAAACTCCACTAAGTCTTCAATATTTCTTCTTTCTCTTAATTTCACCAATCCTTTGAGAACAACTATTTCCAACCAAACATACCCAAAAATCACTCAAACATTTACAAAACACCCCATAACATAGATTCATGAGATGAGCAGAGAGTTTTTGGATTGCTTGAAACGTAAACGAGATATTTCCATTAAAGCTATGTCAAGTGGCGAAAAAATGGCGTTTAGGTTTAGTCCCGACTTAATCACCGCTACAACGTTATGTAAACGTAAATGTACAGGACGTATTAGCTAAATTATCGTATTAGCTAAATAACTAAACACCCAGCTAAACGATAAAGATATGATTATGATGGCGTATTAATGAAACTAGTCTCAGTTAAGTATTCTATTCCTGGTGATTAACTTTCCATGCACAGAAAAGAAATAAAAACGACCTGTTTACAAAATAGGCCATTTCCGAGTTGCCTTTAGCCTCTCTATCAAAGCGAGGCTAGGTGCGAAACCTTTCATATGGAAATGAGTTTTCATTCACATGCAAAGAAGTTTTATTTGCATGTGAATGAAAACTCATTTTCATATGAAAGGTTTCGCACCTAGCCTCGCTTTGATAGAGAGGCTAAAGGCAACTCGGAAATGGCCTATTCAATTTTTAGTTATCATTTTTCCCGTATATATGGTGTCAATTTTCGATATAAATAAGGCTGTGTTGGTGTATAAATCTTTGAATTGTCTTGTCTTCAAAATTTATACCACGCAGCGATATATTTAATTCCTTTAATCTTAGAGACTCTGAAAACTGAAGCTGGCTGTTCCCTTGCCACGTACTAATTACTATAAAAACAACTTTTGTTACAGCGGGGCTGTCCTGTGGAACAATTTGCCCTCCGATATAAGACAAGCTAAATCCTTGACTAGCTTGCGCGGCAACTGCTTACTTCTCTTTCAAACACGGCATTCATGGAAAACAGGCTTTAGTTTTAATTTTATTTTTTAACTTTACATTATTTTAAGTACAATAGTAGTTTTCATTAGAGTGTAATATTTTAGGATTTAGAAGTATATGAATATGTATTTAGCCTTATTTGTGTATTAGTCTGATGTTTACCCGTGTATAAATAAAAGTGATGATGATGATGATGATGATGATCGCGGCACACATTTATCCCAAATTGACGGATTGCACAGCTCACCACACAAACAGAACATGGTATACCTGTGCTATCTCAAGGGAATGTAAAACTCTAATTAGAATTGCAGATACACCGATTAATTAGCAATTCATTATTTTTATTTTCTTCGCACATTTTCCACGAGGAAGCGAAAAAGACCGAAGGATTTATATTCATCGCAATAGTTCGATTGTATCCCAAACCGAAGGTTTCAGTAACAGGACTAGCTGTAATAATATGTCTTGAAACGATCGAAGAAAATGTAACTGAGGCAGCTGGCAGCCAAAAAGAGAACAGTTAGTAATACAGCCGTGAACAACAACAACAACATGGAGCATTACAAACAAGCGTGGTCCACAATCATTCAGGTAACGTACTAGATATGACTGATGTAGATATACGAGTTATAAACAGACTGACAGTTACGTTTCCTTGATTCTATACTGTTATTGTAACATTTAATTCGTCGACAGTTACACTGTATATTATACGTTAGTTTTTTTGGTTGACGCTTAGGAACGCCAAGCGCATAGTGGAACGCCGAGAACGACATAGTCGTTTCAAACAAAGCCAATTTTGAGTTCGATTCAAACGAATAAAATTGTTTCGCTACACTAACCTCGCATTCTTTATTTGTGTGGCATTTGACGTTAGTTTTTTCCTCTGAATAAGGAATTTTAGTGAAGATGGTTAATTTATTCATTCAAAATTTCGAGCCTTGCCACTTCGTTGACATGTTAACATCAATTTTGAATAAAACAGGAAATAGAGGACAGAGGATAAAACTGACATCAAATACCACACAAGGTATAAGGGTTAGTGTAGCAAAACAATTTGATTTCGTTTAACCTCAAAATTGGTCTTGTTTGAAGCGACTGTTGAAGTTCACAATCATATAAGCCTTTATTTTTTTATAACATAACACAACGTAAGCCACATGGAATAACCCAACCAAGCCCCCCTCCCCCCGCCTTCCCCCATTCCCCCCGCCTTCCCCCCGCCTTCCCCCCGCCTTCCCCCCCGCCTTCCCGCCTTCCCGCCTTCCCCCCTTCCCCCACTTCAAAAACAGGGCCTCTATATCACCGGATGAGCGCTTTATAAGTTATATTTGTTTTTATTTGCAGGCGTGTGCTGCGGAGCGTCTCCGTTATTTCACTTGGCTCTTCTTACATTGTCACGTTCATAAGCCTGGTAAGTATTAAGATCTTATGTTTTCATTCTCTTTTATGTATCACTAGTATAGTTGTGAATCTAACGACGCTTTCAGGCCGTACATTTAAAGGGGCATTGTCACGCAGATTTTGCTGTGTTTTGGCCAAAATACAACAAATAGTTGACAAAGTACCTTTGCTCAAACATAAAATTGTTCTTAGAACACCAAGAAGATAAAACCAAGGGACTTCTTCAAGGAAGAACGAACCATAAAAAGTTTTTCTGCGATTTTTTCACGTATGAAAGGAAATTAAAAAAATTCCATCTTGGCCATCCGCAGCCATATATAACGAGTACTAGTTTTTGTGCGCTGCTGGAGTATTCGTTAACAAAAATGGACCATTGTTAAGTTTTTCATAACTGTTGCTCCGCTTTAGTTGTCGACCTTTCAGTCATGTAATAAGGATTTTACTTTTGAAACTGTTGACGAAATTCGAACGTGTGATCCACCATTCAAATCACGACAGTTGATGAGTAGAAATTTACCGCGGTTCTGTTAGACTTTTCGTTTGTATGGGAAAATAATTTTTTTTTATACACTGGCGCTTAAAGCTTATAGATAAAGGCGATAGACTATAGACAACCACGCTCAGGCATCCCTCCCACCTACCACCCCCTCTCCCCCCACCCCCCTCCCCCACCCCCTCTTCCCCCACCCCCATCCCCAATAATTTACCCAACTCAACTTTCTTTACATCATTTTTCTCTCCCAGCAGGTCGTGCATGGAATCGGAAAGTACGTTATTATATACACAGAGACACTATCGCCCACACAATACAGATGAAAACGGTGAGTTGAGTAAGTTGAATAAATGTCATCAAATATCACAAAAATTAATGTTTTTAACTCGTGAATATACGGAGCTTTGAATCGGTTGTAGCATTTGGGTAAAAGTTTCACTCGCTCGCTCGCTCGATCGGCTATAAACGTTGAACCCGCGATATGTAATAGTCACCTGCCTTACCCATAGGGACGGCATTGGAGAGACCGGAGGGTGGGGAATACCACAGGGTACCACATCTTCCTCTATTGGGTAGTATCCTGTGCTGGGCAGTAGTATCCTGTGTTGGACAGTAGTGTCCTGTGTTACGTAGTGCCCTACCGGATGCATTGTATAATTATTCAACGAATCTCGCCAACTGTTCCAGAAAAAATATATTATAACATAAATAACATAAGGCGACTAGTTTTATTTTTAAAATCCTTTCACGCTATTAATGGTATTTATTATCAAAACAATTGAGTTTCGTGTCAACTGTTAATCGGTTGTCTTTTCTTAGCTCTTATACCCTTAACAAGACTGCGTTTGGCGCCACCTTTGTCTCTGTTCGATAACAAAGCATAAAATATTTGTACATTCATACTTAAAGTTTTTAACCCTTTCACTCCCAGAGTCAATTGTAGAGACATGTAGTGTACTTCTAACTTTTGAATCTGTGGACGAAATCCTATGGTGTGACCATTCAAATGAAACCTCTTCAGCAGTACGTTTGCATGGTACCATTTGTTCTAACTTTTGAGTCTGTAGCTATAGACGGAATCCTGTGGTGTGACCATTTAAATGAAACCTCCTCAGCAGTACTTTTGCGTGGTACAATTTGTTTTTCAATATTTTACAAAATGAAATTTGAGATTTCTGTTGAATTTTGGTGATTGGCACTTTCGGGAGTGAAAGGGTTAACTCGTGAATACGCGAAGCCTCGAACGAGTTGTATCATTTGGGTAAAATTTTCGCTCGATCGCTCACTCGATCGGCTGTTATATGTTTATATGGTCACCTGCCATGGCGTCAGTCAGTGTTGGAGGAAGGGGGGGGGGGGGGGGGGGGGGGGAGGGGGAGGGAGGGAAGTTAGACGCAAGGGGTGGGCGGTGAAGCAAAACGACTAGGAGAAGGGAGGGTCCGAAGGTGTGCAGAATATTTTACTAAGAGCGTTTCGTATTCAAAAGTTGGCTCATAGGAGTCTTTGGTTGTTTCAAAAATTTGATTGCATTTGTTTCATTTTCATGCAGGATGGATATTCAAGCATCCAACAGATGTCGGAGTCAAGCAATCAAGAAACATAATATAATCACCATGGCAAGGCCTAAAGGTAGAGAAACTAGTCTACTTGTAGTTATTCTCTAGTTTTTCTGACAACTACAAAAATAAGACATGATACAGTGCATATACAGATATAACGAACTCTGCGTATAACCAACTTGTGGATACCAGAACCCTGCGATAATTACTAGCACATAAGGAGTTAAAACTACAGCGAACTTTATACTGTATTCGCTATCTCTTTTCTGACTGGATGACAGCCTAGCAGATTATTGGACGATCGTTGATTACGTTTTTAGACTCAATAGCATGCATGAGTGTTGCAATCGTTTCAAGGCAACGCAAAAATATTAAAGGATAGTTGGAATAAATAAGCTTAATTTTTTAACTATGTATAATTATAAAACAATGGTTAGATTTTAATCTTGTGATATTTGAGATAATCAGCGATAAGTGTTATTAGCCTCAGCCTTTAGCTGATAAAACTTTTCTTTTCTAAGAATATCAAAAAATCTCATGATCAAATACGAGTTTATAATTTTTAAACTCAGTCTAACAAAACTCCAGTCAACAGAATAGTCTTTTTTTGGTAAATAACATAGGCGTTTGAGTTAGAGAAGTCCTCCTTATAACGACTGTTGGTTTCTGATCATGACGTATCGTTTTGACAACCTTAGTGGACAAAGGTAGATACACTTTATGTCAGTAATGGTGAAGACAAACTTCCACGACAAAATTGACGCAGCTTGTTAACGACAAAGAGACCTTCTTAATACTTAGACGAGACCCTACGCCAGCATTTTAACTCAAACGTCGCAGTAATTTACCAAGCATTAGAACCACTTTATGCAGCTCAACAAACAACACCACAGGAGAGTACTGCTTGGCAGCTTTCATTTGAATGGTCACACTGTAGGATTTCATCCACAAACTTACAAGTTAGAACCACCTTGTACAGCATAATAAACAGAACCACTGGAAAGTACTGTTCAATATCTTTTATTTGAATGGTCACACTTTAGTATTTCATCCACAGACTCAAAAGTTAGAACCACCTTGTACAGCATAATAAACAGAACCACAGGAAAGTACTGTTCAATATCTTTTATTTGAATGGTCACACTTTATATAGTATTTCATCCACAGACTCAAAAGTAATAACCACCTGTTCTTGTAAAACATAATAATCGGTACTAAAGGACAGTACTGCTCAGTAGCTTTGATTTGAATGGTCATACAGTCTTTACGATTTCATTGACAGACTTAAAAGTTAGAACCATCTTTTACAGCACAATAAACAGCACGAAAGCAAAGTGCTGCTCAGTAGCTTTCCTTTGAATGGTCACACTTTAGGATTTTATCCACAGAGTTAAAAGTTAGAACCACTTTGTACAACATAATAAACAGCACCACAGGAAAGTACTGCTCGATAGCTCTCATATGAAGGGTCACACTTTAGGATTTCATCCACAGACTCAAAAGTTAGAACCACTCTGAGAAGCATATAATAAACAGCACCACAGGAAAGTACTGCTGAGAATGTTTCAATTGGTTTGTCACAATGTAGGATTTTATACACGGAGTTTAAAGTTAGAACCACCTTGTACAACATAATAAACAGCACCACAGGAAAGTACTGCTCATTAGCTTTCATTTGAATGGTCACACTTAAGGATTTCATCCACGGACTCAAAAGTTAGAACCACCTTGTACAACATAATAAACAGTACCACGGGAAAGTACCGCTCAGTAGCTAACTGAAGACAGACGCTGTAAAACACTGATTTGAAATTACCACTCAGACCACTGACTGTATCGCAATCATCGAACCATACGAACAATCGACTACACCAATCATACCAAAACAAATGCATCAAAAACATTTGTTAATTTCAAAATGCAATACATTTCGAAGGGATTAAGATTTTTCAATATTATTTTCGTGTTTCAATTTGTCTCAACGAATTCTTTTGTTTTCTTTTGTATTTTTTTGGCATAAAGTTAAAAAATGTCTGTTGGCTGTGTGACATGACGTCATTTTCTCGCCAAAGACCGTTAAAATCGAAAAACAGAAAACATGCCATTGTTTGGAATTGAAATGTATTTTAATATGCTGCAAAGTTTTAGCACCATCGGATATAAGCTTGCAGCTTTTAACGTTCTGCTTACCCGGCATGCAATGCTTTTGTAACGAAGTTAAAGAGGCACTGTCCCGCCGAAATAACAAATTTAACATTTCGCTTGTCTTATTTCCATATAATATCGCCAAATATCACCAAATATCACCAAATATACAACTTAATTGAATAAAAAGATTCTTTAGAACAAAACATTGGAGATAAAGTGCAGGATTGCAAGGATTGAAGTGGATTACAGTTCTTGAAATTTGATTTCGTGACTCTTGTGGAATTTTGACTTTTTTAGACATTATTTGGCGTTTTCTATCTGCCTTTTTTAAGATAGTTAGGCAAGCTCCTGGCCATAATCATGAGAACACGATGAATCAACCGGGAATCTGTCCCTTTAACCAAGATCTTATTACGTTCACTGACTTACAAAGACACTGGACCAAAATAGCATAGAAAACGTCAACTTAACAGTTGTTTCTACAATGTAAAACCCTTTATTAGGGGCCTTTATAAGACTATCGCCAATGTTTTTATCCTTTCAAATTTTTGACATTCAAGGTTTTGTTGTAAATTGTCAGAAAGCATGTTTAGTTGGCGACGCCTTTATTGTTTTCGTTAAACTGCTTGGCAATTAATTTGTTGTCGTTAATGATGTTGAAGTAGAGAAATAGTTTCTCAGTTTGAAGTCATTTACCTGTAGAAACTGAGTCTGAAGTAAACTAGAATTATAGTAATACTTTTCAGTTGTCAATAAGGACGTTATTACGACCAGACGATTTGTCAGTATAAACGATGATTTGTCAGTATAAACGATGATTTGTCAGTATAAACGATGTTGACGGTTCGTATGCTACAACATACATCCTCAGAAGTAATAGTGACGGTCATACAAATTGGAAGGAATTAAGAACTTTAAAAATTTTAAAGCGAGGTACTGGTAACGACTTAAACATTAACCTAAGCAGTGACATCCGTTTACGTTTAACTCGTTACCAGTACCTCGCTTAAAAATTTTTAAAGTTTTTAATTCCTTCCAATGACGTTAATGCACTTTTTAGTGACTGATATTTAAGTTACGCTGCGACACTCTTTCGCAAGAAAACTAAGAAGCCAATTGTCTCACTTTCATTCATTTCACTTTCGGTATGTAGCAGATTCAATTAAGGATGTTGACCTTATTAAGTGGATGTTTTAGTAAAAATACTAAGCTATTTGTTGGAAAGTTTCCTTGACAAAAATGTAACAAATTTTATTTAATATAATTTGGATCTGAAACTGATCTATTCATACAAAGATAACATTGTTGTAGCTGCAAGGGCGCATTATATTTGCGAATTTTTGTTGCAGTTTTTAGCTTTATTTCGGGTTGAACGACCAAACGTTTGTTATCTGTATTGCACTGTATCAATAAATACAAGGGTCAATGTACACGGTAGAAACAATCGCCAAACTATTTCGAAGAAATTGAACGCGCATGTCACAGATTATTTTGAGATGCTAAAACATGTTTCAAAAATTTTCTTTTCGCGTCGTGTAGAAAAGTTATTATAGCAAGTTGTACCGTGTGATTTGCCTCTAGTTTCAAAGACTGATTTTTCCCTTAGCGTGAAATTTGTTTAGAAAAAATTGATTTCAAGTTTTAACCAAGTTACCAGTCCAAAATGTAATTTTTGAGCATCCAATATCAAATGTTTATTGTTAATTTATTTTACTCAAATTGTGAATTTTGATCAGTGTATACTTTGATTAAAACCTGTATTGACGTTTTTTGCGTTCATGTTTTCTATGGTAACTGCTGTTCAAATTTCGTTAATTTTCCCCCCAAAATACGCATGCGCCGTTTTTTTTTTAAAAAAACTTACTCCAAGTAGTTAACATCTGTTTGAACATCTAGAATTTTCCCGCCAAAAGACTTAGAAAAATACGAGGCGCCCAAAATACGCATGCGCCGTTTTTTAAAAAAAATTATCAATAATTAGAAGTCAACAACAATAAAAGCTTAAACAGTGTTTTCAGTTTCATTTTACAATAACTTTTTAATTAATGAAGTATAAACATCATTTAACTAATTAAATGGTGTGACAATTTTTTCTTTCAAAAATATACTAAGTCTTTTGGCGGGAAAATTAGAAAAAAATTGCACAGCGTTTCCCCTAGCAACAACTGTAGCAAAAAAAATTAAAGAATGCCTTTTCCAATTTAAACCCGCCAAAAAACATATCCCTTGCAAGAAATCTTACAACCCGCAAATTAATATATCTTCTACTGAACTTGTTGCACGAGATAGTGTTCAAATGGGCCAACAGGTCACCAAATACAGTGTTTGTATGGGAAAAAACTAAATCCGATGTGAAATAATTTCCGTCAAAAGAAAAATTCACGAATGGTTAACTTGAGATACCACGTAAAATATTCTTATGTTCAAATTTGTACCTGGGTTACAAAGCGTACAATAGCGTTTTAAGTTGTTCATGCATTTGCACGTAAAATCTGTAAAATATTTACAGGCAAATGCATGGAATTAAAACGAAATTACACAATTTGTAAACCAGGTACAAATTTGAACACAAAAAACTTTTACCTAGTTTCTTCAGTTAACCATTAATAAATCTTTCAGACATCAAAGATGACGAAAATTATTTAACACCGGATTCCGGTTTTTCCCAATCACAAACACTGTGTTTCGTCACCTGTATGGAGGATATAGAGCGTTTTCACTTGACGTCATAGCCGCCATATTGGTGTTCCCGTACAAAAGAATTTTAATTAACTTCCTTTGTTAGGAACACCAACATGGCTGCCATGGCCTTTGAGTCCCACGTGAGTGAAAACGCTCTATTAAAAGAGAAAAAACGCAAGCTATACAAATTCCGCCAATTTTTTCCCCAAAAAATTGAAAGAAATATTTTTGACAAACATTTTCGGTTTCCCATAGTTATTGTATATTCCCTCTTAACTCTGATCAATAAATTCTTGACTTTTAGATTCATCGCTTGCCATGTTTCCTCTTATAATAAGACTCTTTCTGTAAGCCAGTGTTCTTTGTAGCAGAGGAAAACATACGCTGCTAAAGCAATTTACTGCTGCATATAATAACCAACGTTTGCTTGGTCTGGAGCAAGTGATAAAGTTGGAAAACAAAACAAACAATTGGTTGGCTCCGACAACATTCCATCTGATTGCAACTTATTCCATTTCCAAATATTATTCATGTGCTACCTCGAATACCAGCTAGCAAAAGAGTCGTTTCCCCCATCATAATAACTATAACTAAATAACTATGTAATCATAAAACCCAGTGTCTGGTTTCAGTGGGATAAACTCTGTCATTGTTTCAAGCCTTACACTAAACACTATTCTTTTCATTACTTGTGAATTTGTAAAAAGACCAAACAGTGCTCTAATTTTAAGTTATACAGACCACAGTGAAAGCAAAATTATTTTTTTAAATGGAATTAGATCAGTTAGTCGAACACAACAAACAAAAGAAATAAAATACGAAACGTCAACGTGTATTTTTGTTCTTGTGCAACTTATTCGTCCTTCTTTCAGTGTTTTTGTGAAATCTAAGGGGCGTATGTAAGGCGGCCATGTTGGTGTTAAAAATAAAAATTGTAAAAATTTGAGGTTGTGATATCATAAATATACAATAATCACAGCGATAAGCAAAACAATTGTTTCAATTTGTTGTTCATTTAAAAATACTGAAGATTGTTGTGTTAATTGTTTTCAAACAATTTTACAAGCATGTCAATTGTTTCTAAATTTCTAGATTTAAGCACTGCAAATTTGTTTGTTTGAAATCTCGATTTTTTTTTGCTAGTTGAACTATACAGCAGGAAAATTTTAATCTCCAAAACAAACAATTGGGCAGCAAAATTGTTAATTAAACGACGCTATTTAGCATCAAAACCATGAAAGTTTGTATGAAAAACCAATCAAACTGGAACATAATTTTCTAATAGTTCAAATCAAAATCATAACCAGGACAGTTTAGGTGCGAATAAAAGCCAACTAAGTCGTTGTTGAGTTATTTTAAAATCTCGATTTAAGTTAATTCACAGAGAACGAAACATTATCATTTCTTCTTTCTTGAGCCTTTCTTTTGCTAATGCATTGAGAATTGTTTTCTATTTGTGGTCTGTATAACTGGCCTACAACGATCACTGTACTGAACTACACCAGTTTTCTTCTCAACCAGACATCATAGTTTTATGAACCAAGAAATGATCAACAACAAGAGGGTATATTCCTCATACGTCCCCTATTCCAATGATAATTTGTCTCAAGTTATTTTTATCCTCGGTGGTACAAGGGGAAGTAGATACAACCAGTAACTGATAGTAACTGATAAAAATCTTTGATTTCAAGCCAAAATGCCAAAATGCAAAAATAATTTATCCCAAATTTTACATTAAAAGCAAAAAGGTACTCTTATTTTCAAAACGCCTTCACGATAGTGTGTGGATAGGTGAGGGGATGCTTTTGCAAACAAAAATGCATTCCAGTGTAAACTGAAAAAGTAAGACTAAGCGCTTGTGTAGACAGACCGTTGTGTGATGTTTAAAGTTTTCCGATTTTGTTAACGTAAATAATCGTTTTTAAAGAGGCTCATACCCTTTTCTCAAGTCCATACCCTTTCAGTTTTAATGGGCCGTATTTTTGTTGTAGCGCATGAAAAGACAAGCCACTTTGCATGCAAACACACAATACATTGAACTTTATGGGAGTATAGGATTTGTTTACATTGGTGCCTCCATGGCAACGGAATGGTGACCCTCCGAAATTCACAAGTCGCAGAGTTTCTCTAGATCAAGAGAATTTTTTGTAAATTCCGTTAGTGGACTAATTGATTAGACCATGGGCTTCAACTGGACAAAGTTTAAAAGAAATGTGTGAGAGCGTTTTTGAAATTTTTGGGGATTATATAAATACAGTGAAAAACATACTTTTTACAATAACTGAAGTTATTCTCGCATGCTGATTGGTCAATTTTTATCATCAATAAGAGTACAGACACATAAAATTTTAATTTATGCAAGATGTCATCCTGTCAATTTTTTAGCCAATGAGAAACAAATCTGTGGGAAAAACAAATGGTACATTGGAGGCCATATTTTATTGCCTTACACGTCTTTAATGTCCTTGAAACTTGCAGGCCATATAAATTGATGATTAATCTCGAGATTGTCAACTTTTTAAAAAAAAAATTACCTAGCGGTTTCCAAATTATCATCACATTTGTAGGCGTAGACCAAATTACATACAAAAATGGCAACAAGAGCTGCTGAACGCACGCTAATCAAATCCTTCTTTCTCGCAATCGGCCAAAGCAACCGCCTCACTTTTTCACACACGATTTCATCAAATGGAATCAAACTACTATGAGATGAAACTGCATTCCCAAAGCGCATCGTTTTCTTTAGTTATTAGCCAATTATGTCGATAGTATGTTTTTCACTGTATTTATATTCCCCAAAAATTTCAAAAACGCTCTCATACATTTCTTTTAAAATTTGTCCAGTTAAAGCCCATGGTCTATGAAATCAATTAGTCCACTAGCGGATTTTACAAAAAATTTTCTTGATCTAGAGAAACTCCGCGACTTGTGAGTTTCGGAGGGTCACCATTCAGTTGCCATGGAAGCAACAATGTAAACAAATCCTGTACTCCCATAAAGTTCAATGTATTGTGTGTTTGCATGCAAAGTGGCTTGTCTTTTAATGCGCTATAACAAAAAATATGGCCCATTAAAATTGAAAGGGTGTGGACTTGAGAAATGGGTACGACGAGCCTCCTTAAACGAGAGAAAAAATCTGTGAATACCATCTAATAACGCGCTTAAATTCTGAAAGAACGGCATTGTGATCCTATACCGCTTTTATACCACGTAGGAGGATTCGTTGGATTTTGAAAGCTTACATCAATGACTAAGTAATTTACATTCCCTGCTTACATAGTAGATCTAAAAATAACTAATTGAGACAAATTGTCATTGGAATACGGCATTTTGAGTAAGATACTCTCTCATCTATGATGCTCTCTTGTATAAACTAAACTATCAAGATGACAAGAGAACACCGACGAGAAATGTATTTTGTTCTCTTGTCAACCTGAATTTTATCAGTCGATGTAACGAACATGTAGGTATTTTAAAGATGCGCTGACAGTTTATAAATCAATTGTCAGGTATCAATTCTGATTCTTGAACGATGCCAGTGTAAAAGTAAGTGATCATCGATAAAGCTGGTGCAAACTATACTGTATTATCGGTGCGACATTCTGATTTTCTAGGAAATTGCAAATATAATTTTGTTTTAAAGTGCCTATAGCCCTTAAATACATATTTTCATAAACAATTCAAATCAATAACATTTTTGTTGTTGTTTTTAAAGAAGGTCAACAGTAAACGAAACCGGTTTGTGAATAGAAATTTTAGCAAAAAATTAAAACATACATTTTTCAGGCACCTCACATGCAAGTTTCTTTTTCCAATAGGAAAATAATTATCTTATTTGAGAAAAAAAATTGGATTTCGTGGATAAAATAAACAATGATGCAGATTATGTGAAAATTTTAGCGAAAATAAAGCGTCTCATTGATTTTTGTTTTGTTCTGTCCGATTACCATACTATTGTTTCAATAGACGGGTTCACGCTCATAGTTGCATCATGGGTAATCAGGGCAAGATGGCGGGAAATTCAAAGATTTGTATTGGAATTCAAAGTCATCTAATTTTTCCCGAATTCATATATTTGACACTTTCTCTTTGAAAAGTGTAACTTATGAATTCAAAGACACAATAAGCTGAATCTGGAGTGCATAATAGTCCAAGATCAGTTTTTAGAAAAAAAAAATATCAATTTTCCCATACATTTTCTGTAATTTTGATACTGTCGAATTACAGAAAATGCATGGAGAAATCAAGGTTTTCTAAAAACTGATCACGGACTTCTTTGCACTCCAGATTTAGTGTATTGTTTCTTTGAATTCGTAAGTTTCACTTTTCAAAGAGAAAGTGTCAAATATATGAATTCAGGAAGAATTAGCTGGCTTTGAATTCTAATATGTTTCCCACCATCTTGCCCTGATTACCCATGATGCAACTATGAGCGTGAACCCGTCTATTCATTTATTTTTTTTTAAAATGCTGGAGAAGACCAATCAAACACTTTTTTATCACGTTCGAAGAACGCAATCCTAATTTCGTGTTGGTTGTCCTGTGGTTTATGTGCAGTAAAATTTGAGATTTTTTGGTAGACGGTCTTCCAAATGGCCGCCCCTATTGGTTTTTTTTTTCAGGGGCTCATTTCCGCCGGAAATTCCTTCGAACGCGTCTCCATAGTCTGTGATTACTGCTAGTTATTATTCTTTGGTTTGTTTTGAAAAATGAATTTTCAGTACCGAATTTGATAAACTGTCAGTGCCATCTTAAAAAATACAAAGCTTCCCACTACTTCGACTGAAGTTTGAACTACGTTGAGCGATCAAAAATACAAAATCGTGAAATAAAATTGTATTAACTTTCATTGTAGATTAAGTCCTTAAGGCACAATTCCAAGGTGGCAATTATTGGTAGTTTCTTGGTGTTGCGGATGGTGTGATCACCAAATGACGTAAAACAAAAGATTCAAAAGACACTGAACAATACCCACACCACGACACAAAAGCTAACCAACAATGGCTTCCGCAACACCAAGAAACACCCCAATTATTTCATATTCAAGTAATAGAAAATTTGAAAGGATAATTTTGAATAAATATTCAAGCTAAAGTACGAATGTAAACTGAGACAAAATTATCAAACGTTTGAATTAGAGAATCGCTCAACGTTTAGCAGGTGGTGGCTGAGTAAGTCTAAGATTGTGCCACAGGTTAACCATCCTCCGATACAGTGGTGTCCTGTGCTTTTATAATGGTATCGGCTATCAAACTAGCCTTACTGAAAGCGAAGTTTAATGCTTTTAAAACTAGTGAACATGACAAAATAACTCAGAATTTTTACCATATTACTTTTATTTATTTTTCTGCCTTTGTTTAGATGATTTAAGACTCGCGAAAGAAAGGTTGTTTATAAACCTGCTTTCGTGAACCTCAAATCACCGAAACAAACACAAAAAAATGCAAAAAGGCATATGGTAATAATCATTTGTTTTCATTTTATTTTCACTAGTTATAGAAACACTGAATTTCTCCTTCAGCAAGGCTAATTTGATAGCCGATAAAACCATTATGAAATGCACAGTACACCACACAAACAGAAAATGGTAAACCCGTGGTTAAAATTACAAATTCTTCGTATATTTTATATTAAAAATGAAGTGCTGTATCAATTTGATTAGCAGATTCAGACAATTATTTATAATTAATTCGCACTTCCATAAGATGAATACACGATTCCACGTGTAGATTCAGACAATTAGCAGCTTGACGAGTTCGAAAATCAATACAATCTATTTAAACACTACTATGACAACTTGCTCAGCTACCATTTTACTGAAATTATGTTGAAGTAAAAAAGTTCTTATCTTTGCAGATTTCCTTCCTACTACATGTAGCTCGAGGTTCTCATGGATTGTTTCTTCTTTTCCTTTTCAAAGAGTTTACCTGAAAATACAAATGAACAACAAAACCGATTAGCTTGAACGCTCAATTTTCAAATTGCGAACCAGTGAAACTCGCTAATTAACTCTTTAACTCACAGAGTCAATTATAGAGACATGAAGTGTAGTTCCAACTTTTAAGTCTGTGGATGAAATCCTATGGTGTTACCATTCAAATGAAACCTCTTTAACAGTACTTTTGCACGGTACCATTTGTTTTTCAATACTTTACAAAATAAAAATTTGGGATTTTTCTTGAATTTTGATTTTTAGCACCTTGGGAGTTAAAGGGTTAAAAATTTTGCGTGTATACGTTTTGTACAGACAAATGCAGATAACTCGAAGTTTTTTTACTGCAATTTCACATTAAAGCGACGTTCAAGAGCATGTGTTGTCTTCACTATACAACTAAATGTTTCATTTCTTCTTCATAGCTTTCTCAACACATCCATGAATTTCTAAACGATAAAATTTCAGGGAAGCAGCGCTTACCTTCAATTTAGTCGCATAAAGCATTTCGTTCTTCCTTTCTTTTCCGAGATATTGGCAGTCTTCCTGAAAACACAAATGAAAATAAAACCAGTCAATCAAATGCTCAATTTTTAAAATGTGTAACAGGGCATTCAGTTAATATCAGCTTTACGTTTTCAGTGGCTAACCGCACTAAAGCTGAAGCTTGTGTGCATCCTTAGTATATAAATGAAACCCAAAGAAGACAAAGTTTTTGTAGTGCAATATCAAATTGAAGCGACGTCGATGAACACGCGTTAACGGCTTTACCGACGCAACGTTCAATTTAAAGTCCTTCTCCTTCAGCTTTCTGGACAAATTCGAAGCAAAATTGTAGCAAAGCAACGCCTACCTTCGGTGGAAGTTGTATTGCGACACTTCTTCTTGTTCTCAAATCATTCAAGCGTCTTCAAACTTTAGCAAAAATTACAAACAATGCAGTCTTCAAAACAACATCTTCACACCACCGCGGCCTGCTTGGTTTGCGGCAAAATTCGACAATTCCTCATGAATATGGATTAGAAACTTTAGCCAATCGCGGTCAAAACGTCAATGTTTCTATGCATATTTAAGCATGTTTTTCAAAAAAAACATTCAGCTATGGGCGAAAAGCAAACATAAAAATGATAAAATGATACTAAATGATAGACAAAACATGAGCGACAGACCTCTACTGATTGGTATTTGCTTTCAGAACTAACCAGAAAAAAAACTTTCTTTCTACCAAATAGCAAACATTTATACGCAATTTCAGACTTAAAATGAAAACATAACCATTTTCAGTCATTCACCCAATACTTTGTGAACTTTTAGGGGCCACAATTTGTAGGTTGGTACCGCTGAGGGTGCTATAATCTAAAATAACCACCGTTAGAATTATCGCGGCACCATTTAGAGTATTGAGCCGAAAATATGACAGAATTGGTTCCTCTCTTAGGGGTGAAGATGAGTTTGAGCCACGCCCGCAAGACGAGATTCTGGTACCTTTTAGAATGACTTCGGGTTGCAAAATGTAGCTAGCTGGATCTTAGTGCAGATCAGGATCAGCAATGGACTAAATAAAAAACTTTAACATACAAATTAAGGCTGATCAAACAGCTGAATTTCTTTAGTTTCTTTCAATATTGCCCACTGCCAGCAGTCCCTCTCTGGATAGTCGAGCGGGAGAGCAAATACGCGATCAGCGATCCGAGCGGCGAGCGAGCGGACGAAAATCGAACCGAGGGGACTGAGAGTCCTTTTC